>LUCM01010108.1:29535-52302 GCA_008360955.1 Fasciolopsis buskii
ATCGGGAGTATATTTTGCGCCCAAACAGAAGTAGACAATGATCACTACTTGAAAGTGCAGCACTCATTTTCAGGGAAAATAAATCAGGGTGGTTGGTAATAACTGTATCTAAAATGGAGTTGCCTCTGATGGGAGAAACAAACAGGTCTGTGAGATCAAACAGAGTCAGTGGTAAGGTAGATGCATGATTGAAATTAGCTGCAATACTATGCAGACTATCCTTGAGGAGGGAAACAATAATCGCTGGAAAAGAGTGGAAAACGATGTTATATATTATGTTGCTTGCTAAAAGGGTCAATATATAACTTCGTTATGATTGTACGGATATGGCGAGTAAACCTAGGATGACACTGTGTTGGGAGTTGGCCAGTTTCACGTAGTGTTTACGTATAACTTCGGGTTTGCCAGACCAAAAGGAGTTTCTGTATGTTGCCGCGTCACCTCTAGTCTTCTTGTTCGAAACAGAAAAGATTGCGGCGAAATGTGACGATCGTCAGCATCCTTTGTCACCAAGGCGAATGTCCACCTACAGTCCGCTTAGCCGCCTGGTCACTGCTTTATGGGCAATATTGCGATGCCCAGCGATATAGCTCAAACCATCCTTGCATGCTTGTTTTTCACTGGACGCAGTCTTTTCAGGCTGGAATATAAAAATCTTTCAGGTCAGGTGTTATATTATCTCGGTGGGGCATAAGATGTCATGGCACAAGTTTAAAAGTCAGTTAGATGTTCACAGCATCGGAATTCAGCTTGGAGACAAGAAGGCCATTGAAGGCTGCAATACCAGTGAGGTTATCCAAGTTAGGAGGAAATGCGCCTGGTCATAGCGTGGTTGCGAAATACAGATCAGGCTAACGAATTACTTTTTGTAATGAAAAAGAAGCATCCTCATAGTAGTTCGTCTATGTACAAAGAGTGTTGCAGTGATCAACCACTACTAAGCCAAGCAGGACATCCTCACTTCCATCAAGATAACGCTTTCCGTGGAGAGGATTTTTACCGTCATTGACACCAGCACGCGACCTCATCTTATAAAACAATCGTTCAAAAATGCTGAGCTTCATTCTAGAAGACCGCACAGATTGATCTGGTGATATCAGCATTCTGTTCACTGAGTGATATTTAAAATCAGCTGTCCATCCCGTTCGACGCCTACAGACGTTCCGAAACCGGCGTTGGACTCATTGTGTGACTGGGGTATCAAAAATCGCGAAATTCAGCGAAGTACACCATGTGATATTAAACTCAAAAGGGCTGTACGATACGAAGACAGTTTCTTCAAGATTACTCTGTGAAATAACGTAGGAAAAAAACGTACGTTCCGAACACGACGGCGAGTTTTGTACACCCAGCCAAAATATCGATATCATAGGTAAGTTAAGTGTCATGAAACAGTTTTTGACATGCTGACGGAATGCTTACTCCGTTTCAAGTGTTCGTCTTCGGCTGCATATACGTACATTGGATTGACTGAATGTTTATGGATAAAATCGTCGAGAAGCAGAGCTAGATTGTGCTGTCTTAGACAGAGAAATTCAAGTAGCATCCTGCAAAGCTGCTTCCTGACGGTTTCATTTGGTCTTGTTGGATAAATCTTGTTTACTTTCGAATACTGCCAGAATAGTTCATTTGAAATGTTAATTTTCGAGACCATGTCCTTATGGATATCATTTCGTTTTCCATATTTTTTGTGTTGTTACTCTACGACATTTTTCTCTAACTTTATGTTCTTCTGTATCGACCCAAGTGTTTGTGGATCCTAAACTGACCTAAGCAGCTGCGGCACGAGACTCTTAAACTGAGGCTTTCGTCTTCAGAACTGTGCATACTATTATAATTTTCGTTCTGCAACCTAGTGTCCGTGGTTATCAATTCATTGAAACTTTATTAATCTCTTATCCCCTTATAACCCACATTTCCCCGAAAGAGTATTTGTTATCTTCAGATTTTACTCTAAATTTCAACCTAGCTGTCTTCTAGTGTGTTGTGTTATGACAGTCATATTTTTTTCATGAATGCAACTAGCTTTGTTCTTTTGGACTTGTCGCACTCACTTTTTTCTCATGTTGCAATCAATCCCTTACTCGTTTGGTGTTTCTGATAATTAATCGGACTATGCAGTCTCAACAGACAAGGATTTGCATCGATTCAAAGGGCGTACAGTGATGAGTGAGGCTGAACGATTCGAGGCCGTTCGCCACTGTCGCTATGTTGACGAAGTGGTTACTGATGCGCCGTGGTCAATCACTGAGGAATTTTTACAAAAACACAAGGTTTGTTGCTTCTTCTTATCTTTCTGCAGTTCATGCCCTTTCTACGGCCGCAATTATTGATATATAAATATATATATGTATATATATGTATATGCATTTATACCATGTACCATCACACTCGTGGCAATAAAAGAACGACAGTACTGAGAAGAATAAAATGGAGACAAATGCCGTTAGACAGTAGGGTTCAACACGCGAGTTAGCTCTTCCGTATATCATCCGTTGTCTATCTCAGTGCAAAGTTCGAATTTGAAACTTTCTTCACTAATCGCCAAATCAGCATAGCGAATGAGTTAGTTCGCCAACAACTAGTTGCAACTGACAGGTCTTTCAGTTCATGCATCCTTTAATCATTCTAGATGAAGGGTTCAATATTTTCCGGGCTACTGATACAATCAAGGATTAGGGCGTTCGATTCGTGCGTGTATACCAATGTTTAGAAAATAGGAAATGATTTATTCATTGATGAGCCACACTCATCACTTCACATTAGCCTCAACAGATTATTGTGACGTTATAGTGGCCAAACGGTTGTCGCATGAGAATTCGCCACCTCGATACTGCCACTGCTCGGCCCCGACAGCTTACTTAGTGCGCATGAGCCCATGTCTGCAATCTGCGTACGTACCAAGTTTCATAAAATTGATATATGCATCAGCTCCTCGATAGAAGGAGCTAAAATCCAAACCATAATCCACTTCTGACGCGATTATCGTAGGTGTCGTTCCCACCTGTTTTAGTTGACGGTAGTTATCTGTCAGAGAATCGGAATATTTCACCACTTACCATCCTTACCGGGTATAGGCAATACACCGGCCAAATGCTGCAGTTCAATAGCTTTGTGCTTTTGGTTAAACCCCTAGTGCTTAAATTGCGGCGCGAAACTCTAAAACTTCGCAGAACAATGTAATTGACTTATTCCGCAATTAATTAAACCATACTGTTGTTGCCGTACTAACATTGATGTTTTTGTAAAAAAATCCCTATTCCAGTTGTTTCCGTTTTCAACGCGCAAAACCAATAGCAAATGTCCGCATGACTTTTATCACAAATATGACACATCCCCTAAGATGAATGAAGGCTTTCTTAAGTTGATTTCAGGGGGTTAGAAACCAGTGCAAATGTTTTCACACTGTGGTACCTGGACTGTCCCTGTTTCGCGTCGAAAGGCGCACACATACTGATGTCGACTGGAAGTTGTCGACTGCCTTTGTGTTCTTTGGTCCTTAACCTCAACGTTTCTAAAAGGACAACCATCAGTTTTAGGAGACAATAGTTGCGCCAAAACGTGAGGCGATTCCACATTTATATATATATAGAGAGAGAGAGTTGAGAAGGCGTACACTGAGTTAATACGTTTATCGTGACGTTTCGATCCAAACTAGGACTCGTTGTCAAACGTGAATGAGTGATTGAATGGGATCGCTAGTTCCGTTCGGTTTTGTGCGCTGTCCGTCTGTTTGTCTCTCTATTCTGCATCCGGGTCTTGTTAAGATGACGTAATGTTTGTCAATCTCCACATGCCGATTGAACGAGTTATTCGAGTGGAGGGCTTCAAGAATCAGTCGCTCCCCCTTTCTGTTTGCCCGGCTGACTACCTTTGCGTTGTTGATGTTGATCTCATGGCCTGTTTGTACACAGTGGTTCCATATCTGCGAGTGTGGGTCAGCGCGTCGTAGGGCTAAGCTGTGTTCGTGCAAGCGTGTGCGTAATTGTTTGCTTGTCTCACCGACATACTGTTTGTCACATCCGAGGCACGGAATGGCATAAACTACCCCTGACTGGTCGTGCTAGTCGACGCGATCTTGGTAGGTGATATTTTCGCCTAGGGTGCGCTAGTTGTTGACAGATTTTTGCCCATTTGTCCTGGCGCGTCTCTTCCTTTAGTGCGTGCTTCCGTATTGCCGATTTAATGGAGGCAATGAACGTGGGATGTACCTACACTGCTTATGCCTGCCGACTTCCTTTTTAATTTTCCTCTCCTTTAGGTGTTTCAACGAAATAATGCGAATGAGTTAAAATTATTGCACCACAGCCTCCTTTGAGTTGACGGAAACTTCGCTGTTTTCATCACCCTTCTCTAGCTGTTGACATTCGAAAGAAAACTGGGGTTCTTGGTCGCACATGCTTACGCAAACAAGGCGTGTGACTTTCGTTTTAAATCCGAAAAAACTGAATGAATTCAAGCACGCTGTATGTGTGTTTGTGCGAAGAAGTTGATGCGCATTGCATCCAGGGTTACAAATGCAAAGTAAAAACCACACCACATTATTAAAATCCCTTTCAATGCCTCGGTCCGCAGTCGTATAGCAACGGAATCCCGGATGACGGAGCATAGTGAATTCGAAGTGCACGCGAAAAAGGGCTCCCAAGCTGAATTTATTAAAGTTTTCCTTTAATGCAGTTAAATGTAGATTAGCTGTCGGCTCTTGATTATAGTCATAGTCTTTATGGATTCTGAATAATCATACTTCCATGCATTCGTTTTTCTTCTGGTCGCTGGGATCCATCGGATTGTTGTAGAGCCGATTGGGTATGATGTGCGTTTTGCCCCTTTGGTAGTTTTATCATCCTCATTTGACGCGGCTGTGTCACGTTACCGACTAACAACTGTTTGCAGTGAAGTTCAAAGCATCTGAGCCACGTCATCGTTTCTTCAGCAACTTCATTGGGTTGAATGCCTTTAGGTCGCAATATGAGTTTTCTCAAGAAAATTTGGTTTTTCTTCCCAGTGGTATGATCCGCATACGGATGGGTGAACAAAATTTTTCCTGAACCACACAACCGGTTTCGTAAGTATTGCTGCTCCTCAGGTTTGCGTACCCGGTGTTATGTCGAACCATCCCTATACCAGTGCGCTCCTCTCTAAACTCCTCACTTGAATCTCATTTGAATCGTTAGGAGCGTGAATGGATGATAAGTCCATTTAAGAATCACATGGTGATTCGTCGGTCAAGCAATGCTAACCTTCATAAACGGGACATAAGGCCGGAAAGTATTGGTTTTTCTCAGTTCCGCATACGGATTCAAAATTTCTCGCCGTTAGCCTTGTCTAGCCGACGAAAATCCTCCAGCGAATCACCATATGATTCTTGAATGAACTTATCATCCATTCACGATCCTAACGATTCAAATGAGATTCTAGTGAAAAAAAACTTGGTTTCCTTCTGCTAGCAGTGATGTTCAGTGAACACCGGGTCACCGTTTCAACATGCAGGTTATCGTTACTCTTGAAACGGGATGTGAATGCTCACAAGACTCGGTCAAAGACTAGCTGCGTGTTCGGTAGATCGTATAAACGTCTAGAAAGAGATCATACCCGCTTTAGGTAGACTTGACTCTCAGTGGTCTGAAACATCAGTGTAGAGAGTAGCTCAGGTTGTTGTTTTCCATGAAATTCTGTTCGTCAAACCTTACGTTTAAATTGCAAACGTCTTATTGCTAGCCAAGGTCTCATCCTCAGTGCTTGGTCGGAATTGACTGCAATCTCTCTTATGACCAAGGGTCGTACTGATGGCCTTGACTTTTGCACATGACCTCTGCTAGTTGGGCTTTTGTTTCTGGAGATTTGAACACCGAGCTGAGCTCGAATGTAAGCCATTTGATTTGATTGTGTCTGCCCAGTTTGATTCTTCTCATTAGAGTTAGTGGAACGAGCGGTAAAATGCGAGGGATAGAATCAGTTGAAGATTTACTGACAGTAAAGCAGACGTCTTGTTCCCTTTTTTCTTTGCAAAACAAGGAGTTCACCATAGTTAACAGCTGCCTAAGGGTGCTGCATATAAGGTAGCGTACACGTTTTCAACTACAGCCGATCGCCATGGAGGCGTCTGGATTGTCTTAATTTAGTGCGAGCAAGGCGGGCCCTTGAAATAAAGGCAAACATCTCATCCCCAAGGGCCCCTCCAGCATTGATGCAAATACTCAGCTAAACGAAACCTTGTTCGACGTCCAGCTCGTCACAGTAAAGTAAATGCATGTAAAAATGACCCTCAGTCTTGAACCGGAATTCTGCAGTTGATCGAGACAGTATACATTTCGATCTTCGATCCTTTAATTTTCGTTACGAATGAATTGGATGACCTATAGTTCGCTTTCCAATAAGGCCTTTTCCTCAGTGCACTGTGGTTCTAGAACTCAAGTACGTTGGCGTAAGCTGGCTAAAATATGGACGACGTTTTACAGCGCATCTTCAAGAACGTTTCCTGTGGTGAAGCCTAAGAGGAATAGGGACATATAACCCCCTTGTCGAGCACTACTGGAGACAACGATGGGAGCGAAGGTTTTCTGTGTACCCTTATTCTTCCTGAGGTCAGATTGCATGCGACTCGGAGTACGACGATAAACTTCTTGGGAACAAGATTCTTCACTGAACAATTTTGTAAGGTTGTGCTCTTGATCGAATCAAAGGCAGTTGGCATGTCCAGGAATATTGTAACGGTCGGTTGTTATGTAAATGACGAGTTTTGAAAATAGGCTCATTCGTTGACTCTCCTCAGGACGGTGGTTTCATCGGTTTGGATCAAACTTTTGCGACTCGGTTAGTGTGATCCCCAGTGAGAAGTGGCCTCCATTTTTGAGAACTCGGTAGGCAAAAATTCGAAAGCAGGTACCTTATGACATTTTCTGCTGATGGTGATAGTCACATACTGCTTAATAATGTCCAATAGAGCGGATAACAAACATTCGACTTGCATTGAGTACTCTCCCCTTAAAGCACGCTGGTTTATTAAGCTCAAAATAGACACCGATGAACGAATAATAATGGCATTTCTAATGCATTTTCGTTACATACATTGGCCGATAGAAAAATGATTAATAAGCAACGGAAGTTACCCGAAAATGCTATTTTGCGTCATTTCCGTCTACGAGGTATCATCTGGTTTTCGAAATATGCCCTTGATTTTTTCCGTAGTCGTTGATGTGTCCACATTGACATGTGAGGACTCATTTTTGTCTAGGTTATTTGTGTCGCATAATCGACTATGATCAAGAGAATTACGCTTTTGTCATCTCGAAGGCCAGGAATTTTCAGTCGCAACTCCGGAGGTCACTGTAGTGATTAACGATAACTTGGCGTCGCCTGATTCATCACCACACCCACTATGACCTTGTAGTTCGACGGCACTCCAAATACTAGGGGCTTTTTGGTAGATTTCTGCATTTATTGTCATTAGCTTTTAGTGCTAAACGAGGTGGGTTCTTCTTCATAGTACTTTTTCCCTTCATATGATGTGGAGTTTGTGTACTCCGTATTCTGTGTTGGTAGTCATTCTGACTGTGTTTCATAGCTGTTATTGATAGCGTTTTTTCTTAATGAAGCCAGACCACTGGTCGGTCGAGGACGATCATAACTTACACTAGGTTGATACTTCATCATTTCTTCTCTTGATGGTCTCTATTCTCTCCGGAAGCAAAATCTGGCTGCGGACTCCCCAGGTACACATATTTGATGAGCGGGAATAACAGCAAAACCGTTCGTACATCGGGAAACCTTAGTATCCATATATATGACACTAATTGGGAGTGATCATACTCTTCCTCTGCATCATTTATGATGATAATACTGTTCAAATTGCATAGTCTGGTCATGTGAATTTCCCACACCCTTATCTTGCCTTTTCTCTCGGTTTCATTTGTTTTCGGGCTTCAGATAGATTTTGTTGCACATGATGACATTCCGTATGCTTCCGAAGACTGTGAGGACCTGTACAAACCGCTCAAAGATGCAGGCATGTAAGTGTGATGTTTCACTCAATGTTGACGTTCTAGTTAGGTTTCGTAAGCAACAGTTCGCTGTGAATTATGATCAACCGGCGGTGATAGGTTTCATCAAAATAAATCGCCCAGAGTCGTATGTTGCAAAGGGCCCGTGGGATCACGAGGTAGTAGCAATATCTGTTCCCGGAGACTAGGATGCAATTTTTTTCTGATTTTGTAAGATAGACATTGCGATTCAAGAGGTTTTCAGAGGTTTAATAAGCTTGTGCAATTTTTAGAGCCTTGCATCATAGTTCAGGATCTTCAACTGTAGTGCGTGCCTATAACTGCGACTGACGATTCGCAAACTGTGAGACATGCCTGGGACTAGGGTCCAAGGATCTGGCTTCTAAACCGCGGCGCGTACCTCGAACTGAGGTCCAGGGCCTTTTACCTATGAAACAAGGCTCTTAAACTACAACGCGTGGCTCATCAATGGTGTCGCGAGGCTCTTGATCTTCATTGTTTACTCAATGAAATGCGGGAACAGTGTCATCAACAAAAGCTTTTAACGTCTGGTTCTTCTTGCCACCCCGAAAATAAACGAGTATTCTTCTATATCAATCCTACTGATCATTTTTTTCCCGGTGTTATCTTACCTTCGGTTTATATCCTCCGCCCGTTCCACATCTTCTGTCCACTTCGAATGCCAGTATCACACAAAAGGGGGTATATCTGTGGGCACGTGTAAAACGTGTTTTACCAAGCCTAAATTATTAAACTAAATCAAATAGCCCACGGTCAGGCCTGTGGATTCCAATGCTGCACTTTGCTTTACTCTTGTTAGTTCAGTAATCCAATTATATTTCCGAGTTTTGTATCAACCCAACCTTTGAATGGGGACTGTTATGAGTCAGGCTATGAAGTTAATCTCTGTACCATAATATTGTCATTGTTGATTAGACCACTTATTTGTGAAACTTCAACGTTCGCATCAGACCCCCGCGTGTGACCTTTCGGGCTGATTTTGTATCAGTGTTTTCCCGAAATTCCACAACCAGTGACGTGCCAAGTGTATACCTGTAAGCTTACCTTGTTTTCGAATTTTATTCATTCACGTGCACCGCTCTTCGGAAATGACTGTGTCTACGTGTGTGTTCATGGGTGTTGTCGAGCCAGTTACAGTAAGTGAACACGAGTGAAATCGTACTATCGACAATCTCCTTGAGTAAACACTAGTTGATATCGAAATGTGTGTGGTATACTTTGAAACAGTTGAGAATTTTCTCATCGTATTCGTTGTAAGTTTATCGTGTTTTGCTATAGCTGAGTGACTGATTATCACTGCAAACATGCCATTCCATTATTCAGAATGTGTACAAAGTATTTCAGTGGCAGCTCGTTGATGCATTGATTGTTTGTTTGCTCACTCTCGACGACCACCACATCGTACAGTGAGACAAACAACAGTGTTGTTTTAAATAGTTGTAATGAACGCATCGAACGAAAACGTGAGAGCAGTTACTGGTAGGTACTGTGTTTTGAGAAGATAAGATACAAATAGGCAGCTCACACATGGGATCGTCGGTGCTACGACGTTTATCACTTTGCTTTGTCCTAACCAAATTGAAAGAGGCTGTCTCACTTAGGGTCGGAGAAACTTGTCCATTTGCTGTGGCCTGACGATCAATCACTGCAAGTAGAAAATTTATTGCAACTTGTAACCCGCAGTGTTAGCGTCCGGAAAATGGGAATGTAGTCGATGCACTCGATGGATGGCAGCAAACGATCTCGAGAGTTCATCGTATGCTGTGATATTCTTGATACTGATAACAGCAAAATTTTCGCTTACTTTTTTGTTGCACAACGAATGTGCAGTATTTCTGAAACGTTGCTGCAGCTATTCAAAGACTAGAGAGTCAATTTTGAGTCTGGGTACTTATAAAGTGGGTACTACTATCTCACCTAATTGTCGCGATACCGATCAACTGTCCACACTAGCTGTCTCTTCTGGTTACAGGTTCGTTACAACCCAGCGCACCGAAGGCATTTCGACCACGGATGTGATTGGTCGGATAGTACGGGATTATGATCTCTATCTGAGGCGTAATCTTCGTCGTGGTCTATCGCGCAAGGATTTGAATATCAGCTACATGAAAGTGAGTACTGATTTTATCAGAGCAATTCATCATGACATGCACCACTTGTATTTTCTAGGGAATTAAGGTTGAGTTAAATTAGTAGACAAGATGCTACTTCACAGAAGCTTCCCCACATTGAATACCCACATCAGCGGTCCAACCTATCCAATAAAAGACTCAGTTATCCTTTACTGGTATCACGGCTGCCAGAATTGATTTCTTTTTTCATGATCAAATGAGGTAGAGGTAAGCAGACAATTGATACGGTGCGTTTATGTCGAAAACGAGGAGGCTGCGTTTTACAAATGTATATATGTTCGTGTTGAAGCGCACAGTTTTACCCACCCCCCTTATATAGTCGATTATTCTTTCTTTGGATGTCCAGTTGCATGTTAACCAGGTATTCGCTAGTGATCGAGCATTGCGAATTGATCTATAATATTTTTCGTACTTCCATTTTTGTTCAGAGATTCCTGCTACGAAACTAGTCAAGACCGAATGTTCATCTTATGATGACTATAAAATGACTTTATTTTGTTCGACAGTTTCGAACAAAAGTATTTTGTACCGCTTGTCTCTCTACGCTGTTTCATTTTTTTCCGTTTGGTTTTTCGCACTCTTTTGATGTTAAAAAAATGTTCCGGTCAGTTGCTACCCAATATCACTAATCGAACAGTTGATCGTAATGTGACAAACGCTGCCACGAAGAAAGCGCAACGGTTATCAAAAAGCAAAATCACCAACTCCATCCTCGTGCTACGGTTGTTCATAAAACTTGTTCTGTCGAGGATAGCTTGGTTTTGCAATGGCAATGTTCAAGCCGAAAGGTGCTCGGATTCGCATACACAGTGATCGAAGCGATTCCGTATACCTTCGTCACCATACTTTCATTATTTTGGTAATGAATCACTACAATTTTAGAGTCGTTTAGCACAGTTTAGGGTTCACCTTTCACATTCTAATAATCTTGTCCCCCAGTTTAACAGTATTGCGCCATACTTTAACGATGCGCTGCAATTTTAGAGACCTGTGTCTCTTGGTAGCTGTGAATTAGGTCTTTAATTTGACAAGCCAAGCTCCTAAACTATGAAATCTAATTGTGCGTGACATACTGAATTCACGAAAATGCAGGGAGTGGTGTTTATTTCTTGAAGTTTTTGGGACCCTGGTTTTCGCCTCGTCCAAACTTCACAATGGGAACTACCTATATATTCGTGTAAAGGGTAATGGCGTGCATATTGTTTCTTTAAACCCCCCTAGAATTAGAACTATTTACTAGGAATCGGAACAATCTAAGTAGACACCCGGATGTGTTTATTCGGTTGAATATTATCCACTCGTGCATCACTACCTTTTCTTTGCGAACGATAGCTAATTCAGTGTGACTCATCAGGAACGTGAGAGCGTTTTGGTGATGCCATTGATGTCGATTGTCCCATAGACTATCTCGGTATCCTCTTACATTCGGCTCACTGGTCTAGGTCTGTCTCTAGGCCAAACAGCTGCGGTTGCTTACATTCAAATTGATGCAGTAAAATGGAATGCGATTAGCACGCCCGTACGCACATCAACCTCTGCTTATTTTTATCTAGAAGCCCGCAGCCTTTTGATGAGTATGTCTAGTGTCATTTCGGGGTTATAATTCCTTCAGCTGTACTTCAAATAAGTTCTTCTTGGGGATAATCCATAATCCTTTTCCTCCGTATTCCACCCTCCGGTCTCAATTTGCTCCTTGCATTGAGCTCAAAGTTGATTGTTTTTGTTCCTATCACCCACGTTACTCTTATCCAAAGTTCAATCCGTGTGACATCTAAGCACTGCAATCATGCCATGGCATTTCGCCCCTGATTGTCGACCTTCTTTATCATCTTCCTTCCCGCTGGGACTGCGAAACGATAGGTTACATTTTTTGTATTGCTGCTGGTAAAACAGACGCAACAACCAAGTGCTCCAAGCAAACCCGCCTATTCTTTTTGCGTTCCACATCTTAGTCGTAGAGTTTGCTGCTCTTGCCGGAAAACATCTGATTTGATTAACGGAACACGTGTTTCACAGAGGGATAACATATTCTGTCAGGTTGTTATTCATAAACTACTAGGTAGTGAATCTCAGTTTGGTTTCAGACTCTCTGTTCACCTATTCAAATCCGTCTCCAAGGTCGCCGGTGTTAGAAATAGTAATCATGTCGACTGGTTTCTGTTTTATTCTGCAATAATTTAGTTGCCAAGATAAGCCCATCCGATTTACGAAACTTCTCAACGACGGACATTGAGACGTGAAATATCGAGGATCGGGTTCCCGATGAACTGGGGGACGTCTGAACCGATCATCACTAGTAGATGGATACCAATAGAGTTCCCTTGAGTCCTATTTCTCAATCACGCCACACGTTAAAAATAGAAGCTGTTTTGAATGATGCGTCAAAATTATTAAAACTCAAGTTGCGGATTCTATTCCGCGAATTTATCTGACGTCATTCATGTGCGAATCCTGGGGTGATTCCCTCTGAACCTCGAATGCGCAATTCTATATTCTATTGCGCAAAGCCTCCAACACCTCAACAGCTTCAGGTTAAGTGGTGATCCAAACGAGGAGCCCTTTTCTTGTTCGCAAGTTTGATTGCTCTCGGAAGCCAAGAATGAGCACAAATCTGCTCGATTAAAATCAACTTTGCTGGAAGATCGTAAGTGGAAACCAGCGATTGAATGTAATAACTTACTTGTTTTCCCAGGGGAAGTATCACTTTTCCGTTAAAACTTTCGGGCTTTAGTATTAGTGTTACAATCGCTTTCGTAGTTTTTTGCTCATAGCTCTACATATTCCAACCCACACACTGGATGCTGTTGCAAGAGCGGGTGTATTAATTTACACCACGTCCATCGTCAATCAGAACAATGTTGCGCAGTGTTAATTTTGTTTCTATCCTGCTCCTTTTTCGTCTTATTTCAAATCTTTTTTCCACGATCTAATTCGTTGACTTATGTCCATTGACAAAGACGCTGGAACAGGGGCCTTGCTACAAGGCCTACTGCATTCCAACTTTTTCTAGGTTAATTCAATAGAAAAAACCGTCCTCATGGCCTTATAGGGTGTGAAAAAAATCCGACAAAAGATAGCGCTTGAGCTCTATAGGTCCCGTGACGTACGCTTCCACTTTGCGCCAAAAGACTTGGCTTAGTCGCAATCATCCACACGCCCAGATAAGTCGCTTTGTCATTGCACATAAATCCGGGGATTGAGAATGCACAGAGGAAAGTAACTTTCCCTTTTGCTTGCTACCGTTCTCGCTCGAGTACAATTTTCTAAGGTTTCGGCACACATTCTATGGTAAGAATCCTTATTCTCAACTTACCCCATGCGATCGACCAGAGTACCAGAGTAATTTTGTGGTATCATCCACTTCAAGCTTTTTGTTGATCGATAATTCCTATCTAGCCACCAGTTTGGAAGGGTGTTGAACCCTCTCCATGCCATTCAGTCTACAACTTCGAACTAAGCGGTTTGCAGTGCGGAATACTTAAACGTATTTTTACTATTACACGTTCGGACAGTCATCTGTCGTATATATCATCGGGCCACATGTTTATTCTCGTTACAAAGATCGTACGTTAATGTTCTTCAGTGGAGTTTTTTCGTCACTTTTTTGATTTTCTCTAATCTGGATTTGGATCTAATATGTTGATTGTTTTTCTTGCCGTTGTTTTTGAACGCCAACTTCGAGAGATTTTGTTTGAGATATGTTTTGCAGTCGATTTAAGCTTTGTTGGACACAATTCCTATAAGCTGTAGTTCCTTTCCGCCTCGTTTCAGTGGGTGAGTCCATCGTTCGAGAGCCAGTCGACACAGTCTAAGAGTCTTGACCCGGAATTCGAACTTGTTGCCTTTGTTGTTTGGGTTTCTCCACACCCTATCCACCTAGCAAAATACACTTAGCCAAAATCAAACCATTTTAAGTGCGCAAACACCACGTGAGCATCGTTCCTTCATTGCGCCACCGGGTTCCATCTGTAGGTAGTGCAATAACATCCGATGGATCCACTCTCACCTTCATGTTTTTGTAACCCACCTCCAAAATGCTGTCATTGTTAACAATAAATACTGTATTATATATTATATATGCGTAATATTCCGCTCAACTCTGTTAACTCACGCTCCAAGTATTTGCGGTCGTCATCGTTAGTCGCAATGGCGTCTGTTGTTCAGATAACCTGGATACTTCAATGTAATTCAAGCGCGCGCCATTGAATTTGAATCCGGTAATCTTGGGCACTCGGAGCCAAACGATACCGTGCAACCTTAGCCTTATGGGAAGAGTGCGGTAGGAACAGATGCTTTCCTCCTCTCGGAAAGTGACCCTTAAATTGCGGCCCGTAATCAGAGAATGTTATGGGGCATCGTGGCAGTAAACGACCAGTGCGCAGTCACTAGCGGTTTTTACTCGATCGAGTAATGTTTGTTTACCCGTTGAACTATTCCAATACTAACTTTAGGCATTAAGGGGCCTGTCGCTTGTAACGATTTTCTTTGGCTATGGATCAGTATTTTTCTGATAAGTATGGATGTTTAGGTATCGTTGCGAATGATATATTGTTAGTAACTCGGGGTTGTTGGTAGATGCAATTCTCCAGCGTTTCGACTACCGTGGTTAGTCCTTCTCAAGGCAATTCTTTGCATTCAAAAATTATTCTATCATTTCACAAATAAATTATACCTCAGGCGCACTGATTTCTCTCTACGTTCTTTATGTCGTTCGGTTTTGTATCGTATTCTGACTTTCCAGTCGTTCACAGTGCTTTTGTGCGCTTTCATCATTTGCTTCATTTTTGATAGGAAATTGACGCAGTAAAAAGATTCATTCGTTTATCATTCATTTTTGAGACATTAATATTGTTGGCGTCATGCAATCCACTCGTTCAGTCAATTCAGGCTTAACAGACCACCTTTAGGCTTATCACACCCCTGATCATTCGAGTCGGCTTGAAAACGAACGGGCGGAAATTAGTGTGAGCTCGAGCTCAAGTCGTGTTGAGTTTTTCTGTCTCAAGGCATGGGGTTTGATAGTTGACTAATTCTATACGTACTTAATGATCAATTCCACCGATCCGTAAAACATTCTGGGAAAACTTATGGCAGTTGATATTGGTTTTGATCGATTTGGCCGTCACGCGCGTAAACTCACCACACTCATTGCAATTATATAAATTGTGGTTTCTTTCAATAAATAGCAGGCTTGCAAACTTGTACAACAGGTCATATGACATCCCTTACGGTACGCGGCACCTAAAAATGTAAATATTTCAATTTGTATTCCTTTTATTCAATAAGATAGGCATCTTTTCACAATCACCGCGATACTTTTGGAGTATACTTAATGCCGCAATAGGTTGCGAATTTAAATCGATATCGCATTCCAAACCAATATCTTGATTATTTTTTTTATATATGTATATATATATAAATCGTACATTGAGAGTCACGAGCTCGTTGGGAAGCACATAGTGAGATTAATTCACAACAATCTTGTGTCTGTTTTGCCGGGAATTCATTTGTCAATCGACAATGGTAATCCATGGCCCGCCGTTATCTTTCAGTAGTTTTTGGTCCTTTCTATGTGGCATCCCGCACCTCCAAATTGAAGTTGCTTTACTTCTGCTTTCAAAAGGTTGGGAATATTATGTCCACTTTCAGGTTGGAAAATCTTATGTAGACCTGAAGAAACGCGAACATATTTGGGAGAAATCAAGATCTGGGCGAGAATGATTTTGAATGTGCCCTCACACCAGTGACTTTTTTAACCCATTTATTCAGTCTGAAATCCACTTCTCTTCAGAAAGTCTAGTAAATATTGGGTAGAATGAAGCAATAGGATTCTTCCGGAACACACGCGGTGCTTTTTATTATGCGTTTATGATCTAGACAGGGACAATTCTCCCGTGCACAAAGAAAAATTCCCCTTTCATGAGTTGCTTCTCTTTGAATCCGTTGTCAAGTTTTCGTATTTTATTCGTATAAGAACAAACAATGTGAACAGGACTAAGACAACAAGGCAACTTCGTCGGAGGATTGCCTCCTAAAAGTGTCCGTTTTCTAAGCGTATTTCAAGTTCATGCCATGCATCCAAAAACGCATTAATGAGTCCTTATATTGAAGTGGTCCGAATTTTCTAATTTTACGCGACATATTTGATTCCCTGCTTTGAGAAAACACGAGTTGGCGAACAAGCTCGTTTTCAGTGATTCGTACTCATGCCATTACATCACTATATATATATATATTTCAAAATATTTTCACTATAGAAAGATTGAATTAGTCATATACAAATATGGGTGGGGAAGGGTTTGTGGTGTGATTGTTTTGTTGTATTGGGACGGGGGCCCAATGCAAACCCTAGACAACAAAACAGTTAACACCACAAATCCCTTCCCCACCCATATTTGTATATGACTAATCCAATCTTTCCTATAGTGAAAATATTTTGTCAAAGATAACTTATATATATATAGTGATGCAATGGAATGAGTACGAATCACTGAAAACGAGCTTGTTAGCCAACTTGTGTTTTCTCAATGTGCTCAGTGGAAATTTTCAAGGAATTCCCTACTTTGTTATGCCATTAGTTCACGTCACGTATCCGATGAAACTTAGAGTCTTCAAATACGAATTAAGTCTGTCTAGACGATGGTGTATGAAATATCGATATTAATCCGCGGCAATATTAGAGGAAGTAGCTTCTGTTGTGAACTTCTAGTATGAATATAAACAACTTTGTAGTTTCTCTCGGACATGATTGATTTCTTCCATGAAAATTATGCTCTTTGCACAGTTTCTTTGTGTTGTATAATACAAATGATAACCTTATTTAGTTTAAAATGTTGGTAAAGGCCGAAATTTGAAATCATTTTCTTATCCACTACATTGTGATACCAGAAGATTTTGCTGTTTTCGATCGCTACCTCACTGTTGCAGTAACAACGCAAACGCTTAACGCAGCGTGCCCAAACGGTGTTGACGCAAGGTCAACTTTGATGTAAACCAAGGTCTTCCTCAAACGAGAATACTGCGATTCGTGATCAACCATGATTACTAGACCCCTGTTAACAAATAAATTATCTCCATGCTATATATAGATAATTACGTAGTCGTTATTACAATACTTGATAAAATAATTGCTTTTATTGGACAAGTGAGTTTGTTATCATTCATGAAATTAAACTGGAATAAATTCTCGGACCATTCCAAAAACGTTCATGAAAATTTCATGCTTCGGAGGGATTTCATTCTTCATACTCAGATGCGTTTGTCTAGACATCCAAGAACAGCAATATTTGACTGGCCTAATTACAATCTACAAGCAGTCTGATGAAGGAAGTCTGTAAATAAATTCATGTTATTTACTGATGTTTCTTTGCACCTACAAAGTACTAAAGTCATAAGGGTATTAACATTGGCGATTTCTGGGTACATCACAATCGGCGGTACCCGTATGTGTATGAAATGGCTCAAAAGCCAGTAACACACTGATGTCAGTAGAAAGTGTAATTGTTTGACGTTTCGGCTACCTTGGGTAGCCTATGTCAAAGCAGCGTTCGATTGTGAACGCCGCCTTGAGAAAGGCTATCCGAGATAGCTGAAACGTCGGTCAACTACAAATTCTACTGACGACGCCGCGTTACTGACTTTTAAGCAATTGCATCGACTTTTTGATAAATTCCAAATCTCGTTTGGCCCAGATTCTTTTAATAATGCCTAATCTCTTGTGGCCGAATTTCCATCGGCACGGGTTTTATGCTTCAATGGCCACAAGCGTCTGAACACTTTAATGGTCAGAACTGTAACCTAAGCTTGTTCTCCAGCATAAGGGCGCGGGCTTGCGTTCAACACAATTTTGCCTAGAATTATCAAATTTATACCACGATCAAGCGCTATTGGACGTTCGGCATTGACAAATTTCATTGTTGATACGTCAAAGTGCTTACTTCCATTCTACTCTATGTGAACCAGAAAAATAGTCTATAAATCGCATGTCATTCTTCAGTTTACTAGATTTCGTTACAATCCATCATGACCAAACGAATAACTCACGAACCAGCCGTTTAAACGTGCAGCAACCATGATGTTTTTTCTGTACACTAATTAAATACTTTTGCTTAGAATGACATCCAAAGTTCAATATGCGATGCACGTTCGAGCACCGAAATGAACTTTGGCTTAACCGGTCACATGGGTCGTCTTTGTTTATTAATTGATACGAAAGTAGATATATTTCATTCTTCTGGCGCTATTAGACGGGGGGAAACGACTGTTTAGAGTTAAGTTGAGACGATATCAGACTCACGAATGGTATCTAACTGCACTAGTGTAATCATGTGGGCGATTGAAGAAACGTCTGGTTTGTGGATGCCAATTAGGTGTGATTTGATGGGGTTAACTCGAATGGCAACACACTAAATTGGTTTCTAGGCATAATTTGTCGTATACTTGGTATCTGATCAAAACT
The DNA here is from genome assembly GCA_008360955.1 of Fasciolopsis buskii. NCBI lineage: Eukaryota > Metazoa > Platyhelminthes > Trematoda > Plagiorchiida > Fasciolidae > Fasciolopsis > Fasciolopsis buskii. The sequence continues at coordinate 48,147 of LUCM01010108.1, forward strand.
GCTTCCATCAAACTAAGACGCATGCAGATGACACATCTTTATGCCGAATGTCTTTGGAATTTCTTCTGGCGTCAGGAGTGTATAAGTTCGCAGTGTTCTCCGTACATTCGATTCGTCCCGTGTTTAACGATGAAGCAATATTAGGACTCATTTCCGCTTATTTTGGTGTTGATGATCTTTCGCTGTCGCCCCAGGAGCTCAGAGTATTTATCGGCCTTCAGAACGCTTGGATGGTTTGTCGGTGGGGCTATTCTTTGGATTTGTTATGATGCGGAACTGACGACTACTTCGCCATACCATGCGTCGAAATCACTGGAAACAGTAAGAAATATCGCCTTGGTGAGATGACACGTATTGATCCGTTCTCGTACATATTGAAGATTTTCACATTAAATTCCAAATCGGTAGACAAATCTCATTTTTGCACTTAAGGTGAACAACCAGTTGGTGCCCATGTAGCCTCGGAGTAAGCACATCCTGTACATTCTAAACAAATCTGGAAGATACAATATAAAATGCTGGATATCTATAGGCAACAGAAAGAAATCTATGTAAATTTAGGTTCTCGTAAGTGTGACCTTCGAGGTGGAGAAACTCGCCAATTACGTACTTTTTGGATTTAAGTCTAGAATTTATGATACAGCAGCCAATAATTTTTACTAGCTGAAGTTTGGCTTGTATGCTTATTCGATGGTGACTACTTTACGGTTATGTTGTCCAGAGATGTAAAAACGGTTCAAACTCGAGAAGTCATGTCAGTTATAAGTTTAGTTTAATGTTACAGGGCTGAAAAACGGTCTGTTGTCTTGCACCAAGTCCCTTATTCTTATTCAAGTGCAACAAATTTCGGATACCTAAGGAGGTCCTAACGAAAAATCGGGATTTGTTTTTCATCCTTCTACGTCATCAAATGTGGAGTTCATATAGAGGATAAGGTTTTCATGAAATCAGCTTCGGGGTGTCCGCGTGGACGTTGGCCAAGCGACAGTATGGGTGAATACACCAGATATGGCTGTCATAAATATGCCGCTGTATGCTTCAGAGATTCTTCGTCTATCCTCATGACACGCCAGAAGTGACTCTGCGCTTGCAGACATTCAAAGCGCGATGTAATGAGGTGAACGAACAGAACTAGTGTAAAGTGTTGTGGATGCAAAGGAATGTTTTGTAGAACTTGTTGCTCTGACTGCATACGCCACTGCTAAATTCCTTAAATTAAACTTGTTATCGCAATTGGCCGTGTAAATGTAATTCTATGCGCCAGTGGTCCTCCATTTATTTGGGTCTTGCTGGTGTCATGTTTTACAATTATTCGTCTCCGAATGCTAATTGTGTTATGTTAGAAAAAACAGTTTTTGACGTAAAAATTCCATTGTCCATTTTTTTGGCATTCGAAGGGTCCGTCCAGTAACTTCCTCATTCAAGTTTATTTATTCTGGTAGAACACAAAGTCAAAAGCAGTTCTGCTCAGTTTTACATCTGTGTGACTTACCTTTGTTTTTAACCCGGTGTTTTGTTTGAATCTGTTCCTTATGCCCAGCTCACTGTACGAGAGTAGTAAGAAGCTGCTGGCGTAACGGAATTGCGAACCGTAAGCCACCAAGAAGTATTGGCTTCCGTTACATGTGACCAACTCTGTAGAGTCATGAGACTTTCAGACGTGATCATGTGAGCTCAGTAAACATTAATTAGTTAGCTGCTGTCCCCATTACTGATTCACATAGGGGAAACATCAATGGCATCGGCTCGACATCCGATTATTGACCGAAGGTCCGGTTTACATTTCACCAGCTGGATGGGTCTTACTATACCGTTCAGAAACATGACCGCTGGCGACATAAGATATGAGAAGAATGTCGGTGCCTGAAAATCGAATTCCGTATAGTATTGCTGGAACGTGGTGGAACTCTGAGATTCGGCGTACGGTATTAGATCACGGAGCTCAGTCGTTAGGAGAGCCACTGAATTTGAGTATGTTAAGTATGTCATGACTACTCGCAGATGGACCATCGCGTGAAGCAAAAAAAAAGAAATATGGAAAATCCTATTCACTGGACTGATCCAAATGCGTCGATTTAGATTACCAAAATGGAGTCTACAAAATCGCCCTATTCGATATAGCTAAGTCTCGTAGCCAGCGGCGTTCATGCATTCCAAGTATTTCCGCTTCTCCAGGTTTCTGACTTATGGTCATCTTGTTTCTCACCATTTCATTGCTAAGATGCACCAGTCAAAACCAGGGCACGTTATTGCCAGACTAACCGTTTTGAAAATGAAAGTGACCCCGCATTAGCAAGCGACCTTTAGCCTGGGACACTTTTTCCATCCAGTCAGCATGAGGACATGCAGCAGCGTCACTGACCTGAACGGAGCAGTAACAAGGTGTTCGCTGAGCAAGTGAATTTGAGGATAAAGGTCGTGCCCCTTGGTCTCCAAATCTTTACCTGTGGCTCCACGAGGTTGAGGCAGCCATCAGCGGCCAAACCGCGGCAAATCGCCTGGGCGGTGGGATAAACCTGGATGAGGTTAACCAATACCAAAAAAACATGGTGAAACGGATTCCAGCATGCAAAGATGAATGCTCCCGAATGGGCGTTGGTTCCAACGCTTACCAAATTAATTCGTCCAACCAAGATAGTTGCATGGGCCCCTGGATTTGTCGGTTCTTTCATATGGCGAATGAGGTCCTAGTGATGCACCGGCGACCATGCCCCAAGGTCACCTCGGGCGCTTAGGGCATCCCGGATTGATAAACTGCCACGAAGAGGCGTGTGAATCGCTTGGTCGACCACCGGCTCTCAATATTTGAACGTTCTGTTGCCAGGTCGGTTGCACCTGTTGGTACTCGGGCTCGAGGCACCACCCCGAACAAAAGCCGGGTGGCGTTTGGGGGTCACCATGCCCAAGTATCTCTATGGCTTTTGTCTCTAAAGCCTGCTCTCCTCATGTTACGACGCCCCGGTGAGCGATGCGCCTTGTGCTCCCCCGGTGACACAGATGGCCCAGACACGAACTGTGTATAGCCTATTGGAACGTGAGAACTATTCTGCATATGGGTATCTAATGCATCTCCGTGCCTCCTTTCAACGATTTTGGTATCGATATCGCTTGTGTATCCGATTTGCGCCCAGCCAACTTCGGTAGCCGATGAATTCGAGTCCACCAAACGGTGAAATCGCACTGGATGTAACGTAATGTACTAAAACTAGGGGCACCCCAATGTCTTGGGAATCAGTTTCTCCAACACTTGCAGTGACACGATTCCGGAGCACTCCTTTCAACGTGACCGTCATTTCATTCTACGCCTTCAGTCTACAGGCTGATCCAAACATTAAAGATGCCTTCTGCAACGAACTTCAGCGTTTAGTCAACTGTATCCCAAGGCGCGAGATCCGTCTAATTAGAGGATACTGGAACGCCCGCATGAGACCGACAGATGAATGCATCCCTCACATGCACTAAGGAGATTCGGCCTCGGCGAACGATGCGAAAGTGGCGACCGCCTGGTTTCGTTTGCGGATCGCCGCCAACTGGTCGTCACCGCTACGTGCTGTCCACGTCCGAAAAGGCACTTGTTGACATGCTACTCCAGCGTCGGTGGGACAGCGCATCACATCGAACATATCTTGGTGCGTTCTCGCTGGTCATGATCGACCGAGGAACAGGTTGTGTTAACCCCGATCTTCACACTGAAGTTGAAAGGCCGCGTATACTGTGCTGCAGTGCACTCAGTTCCGTAGTGCGGTTGCGAGACATGGAGTATGCGTGCGGGCGATGTTCGTCGGTTGGAGGTTTTCGACCATCGATGTCTATGTAGTATGGCTATGATTGGATGGAATGACCTAGCGAGTAATGTGGAGGTCAGGAATCTAATACTAGGTGGCTGCTCTCAGAATACTTTATTTGCACGTATGAAACTTAGTAGTCTACCCCATTTAGGTCATTGTTTGCGTATGTCGAACACTCTACTACCATATCGTGCCTTATTTTGTGTTCCTCCCAAAGAAAGAAGAAGTCATCTGGAGGTCAACAAATGAAGTGGCAGCGAGGAATGAGAAAATGTACAGTGAACTTAGGTAAATTAAGTGTCTCACGTCTTGTTGGGTGGGTTCGGAAGACCCGTCACCTAGCTGGTTGGAGACACTGAAAGAAATGA
>LUCM01010110.1:7646-34669 GCA_008360955.1 Fasciolopsis buskii
TAGGATCACAAGTTCAGGACAAAGTCCTCAATGAGACCATCACCAAGGATTCTTCGGATTCACTTTCACTCCTCGTTACCCCACCTTCTGGCACATCTATGCTGATACATTCGTTGACCCACTCTTATACCTGTAGTGGGTGTACCCTCGTTACCATTGGCAAAAGCGTCTAACCACTGAGCATTCCCAATGTGGGTTAATCAAAATTTCAAGGCACTGTTTGATGGATCAATGCTCTCGTCACACTGTGATTTTATGCACCTCCAGCCTGTGTAATCTATCAATCGCATTTCATCTTGTCCTCTTTACTGGCTCGGTGGGGCTAAATAGACCGTCCATGGTAGCCCCGAAATTGCAATTATCTCTAGAACTGCTAGCATATCTCAGTTCTAGTTACCAAATTTTACACAATAGGAGCACAACGCTGCAGGTCTGTTGTCTGCGGCTCAATAAACACCACAACCCCAAGCTGACACCCAGGCTAGATTACTTGCACCCATTTTATTTCAGATCCCATACCCAGGCTGGATGAGCTATTATTGGATTTTCTCACGTTAGAACAAACTCAAATCTACTGGCCTCTCACTTCTTCCAGGTCGTTCTAGGTTTATCCGGCGCTGGAGTACTGGTGCATTCAACCGAATCTAGGACGCTGATCGCCTTGGATACCCCAACTCAGATGAATCTTTGTAATTGGGCAGAAGCACGACGTCCGCTGCCGCCGGAACGGCACGTGCACTTTCTTGAATGCCCCTCCATGCACACTGGTGGCTGCCGCAGAAAACTGGGACAAAAAATGGCATCGTGGAGGGCATTCTTGTTTAGTGCATTTAAGAAATTTTTCACGCAAAAGTTTTCTGTAATGCACCTTAGTTTAGCTTACCGCTTGCCACATATTAATTAATTCAGCTGCCTTGAGGGTTCCGTATTCTCTGCGCAATGTTTTATAAGTTCCCCGGCAGATAGTTTAACAACAGCCTAATTGTATTGCTCTGCTTTGCTTTGCACTCTATGGTTCTCCATCTTCGTCAAATTCGATCATCTTATCCGCCTTGCATGGCTTTCCACTTGGCTTTCACTACTCTCCCCCAATTACTTCATTAGCTCAACGTTTACTTTAATTAAGTAACGCCCTTTTCTTGGAACATTGGTCATATCTCGGCATCCACTGTTGAGCTCCGTGCATGTTTTGCTCAAGCGGTATGCATAATTGGTGGATTTAAACCCCGGCTAAGTACTGGTCATAATTTCAAGCTGACTTTCAAGCCAGAATTATTTCCTCGTTGGTTTAAGAACCAGAATTTAGGTCTTGTCTCTTTGTACGGGTTCCGTTTACCTCATAAAATTTCTGATTCTGCCACCAGCCTACCTGTGTGTCTACCTTCATTCACCCACCACTTCGAAGTCTTTACCAACATGCTGCCATTTTACGCTGAAATCCGAACCGCTCTACCGTTGCACACATCCACACAGTTCTCTACTAATTGCTCGGTCTGGTTTTACCGATTAAGAGGATTAGTTTGTTCATGAGAGTAATGCTGGAAATCACTCATTCCCATCCTTCGTTCTTGTTTTAAAGTGACAATGATTCATCCTCAATTTACTCTCTATGGCCGGGGAACCGTAATTTACGGGAGCGAAAAATGACCATATCGATGTTTACTCAAAATTTACGCAGGCCGGACAGCAACGGCCGTCGTTTAATCCTCGGGTTCTTGTCAGATCCCCCTAAACATAAGTGATCGAACGTTTTCTGCATTTTTGGAATTTCACTCACAATTGTTATCCATATTTCGTCCTGTGCACGATAAGCGCTCTAGCTTTTCATCCTGCATTTCATCATCTGATTTTCTAAAGCCATTCCCTGATTTTGGACAACTTTTATAGATATATTTACCTTTCTCGCATTCCGAAAACGAGCGTCTATGACGTTTTTACTGTTAATATGTCCTAGTTTTATACTACCAACAAAGGTGTTTTGTTATCCCGCGTTCGCCTCAAATTTTCACCGTCGATAAAATTGCATACTTCCTTCATGAACACTCGATGGATTTCGGTACACGTAAACAAACCTTTCCTATGGCGTTTGTAAACAACTATGCTGCATAACTTTCCCAAAATTCTATCCATGTTCTTATTCTTCTGCCACGGAATAATATTTCTCATTGCCGTCTTGCCACCTCTACCGATTAACGCACTAAAATTTCTTCTTGTGTCCGCTGTTTCTCTGTTTTTCGACAATTCTAAAAGTTGCTCATGCCTCTCGATGTTCGGTAAATGTTGTTACCATTGGTACTACCAGTGGTAGATTGATGAAAGCAGTCACGATGAAAAAAAGCACAAAACGCAGGCATTTCACTGGGTGATTCAATCCATTCTGGTGGCTTACTGGGAGCCAAAAAGACTCGGGTTGTTTCAACAACAGTGTTTCATTTAATCATATATCTCCAGAAGCAACTTTACTCTTTACTCGGCATGTCATGTCCACCTGTTTTTTTATAAACTTAAACAATCCCATTTTTTAGACTCCGTCAAAGTATGCTTAGGTAAAGTTGGATTTGAAAAGATGCAAAGCAGTGTTGACTTACTTTGAATTCAGTAGAGCACCGTCGTAGAACCTGAATACATGAGGCAAAGAAGATAAGCCTCTTTCGTAGTAAGAACAGTCTCGTAGACCTAGGCCGATTTGCAGTTTGTCTTTGTCCCTCTAATCAGTCCAGAGAGCTTGGTGATTCTGAAACAACGTCACTAATTGAGCGAGATGATCACAAGCTAGGGATAACTTCCAGTACTTCATAGCTGTTTGATATCCCTTTGCTAAGCCTGAATTCGTCCTGTGCGAGCATTTCAGAGATTTCTTCTACAATACAGTTGCCATGGATTCATTGTCGGTGGCTCATAATCTCTCCGGAATACCGGGTTCATCAATAAATTCCAGCTACCAAAGACATCTGTCAATGCCAAACTCTTTGTTCTTAAATATTCGTCACTACCGGGCAAACGTCCCAGACAGTGGCAAATTTTATCATCATCATTTAACGCATTTAAACAAGTATGTATACTAGTTGCCATGACCTTGTTTATTCATTTAACTCACCCATAAACACCTGAGGACCGAGTGTCCGAAACTGGATTGGGATTTTGAAAACCCATATGTGACGCTGTTTTTCGTAGTGGAAAAGAAAATAAATTTCATTACTCACGTCGCCATATAAAAGCCAAGACTGGGTCAATATAATGAAACCTTTTTTCACTCAGCAATATCTCTTTGCCCATTTTAGGCACTTGGAAACCCAACTCTCCTCCATCACCTTAGTGCTGAGTGCTATTTCATTGGTTTCCCATCGCATTTATTCTGTATATTTTACTTCTCAGCATTTTCATGAACCATCGCACAAAAATCGCCCACGTCTCTTCTACTCCCAATTTTCAACTGATCTTCGACGCTAGCGCACATTGCTTGCGTGCATGCACTTTCTTCTCTCTTCAAAAATGATTCCTACCTTTTAATGATCTAACTTCGGATCAATAAATCTCATAGCTCCAAATTTGAGTAACTTTGTGCCCACGTCCACCTTTCCCTTACTCCTCAACCAATTGCAAAGTCATCGTCAAAATAGTGTGGTATCCCCATTCGGCTACCATTTTCGAATATCCACTTCCAATTTCAAATTCGTTTCTTATTCTTTGATATCGCCTCTTCCTACTTGCAGGACCCTTCCTCGTTGGAATCACCTTTGTTGTGGCAAATCAAAAACGACTATTAAGGCAAGACTACGTTGACCTAGATGTCCCCCTCGCCATATCAAAAACTTCAGACCTCCTGCCTACTCCGTGACCATGAAGTCATCTGTGGTTTTTTTCCTCCGTCCGTGACAGTTTCCATTCACCATGCATCTTGCGCCTCAAAGGCGCCATCTCCTGAAGTCGACTATAATTCATGATTTCGAAAATGTGAATTTAGTGTGTCCCCAGTGTATTTCTGTTTTTTTAGCTCGTTATGTATTTATATCTACTCATGGTTTTATGCGGTCCACACGCTAGATCAGTATTTCCGCCTATCTGTGTGCACCTCAAAAACCCACTGATGACAACATCTGCCGTCGACCAAATATTTTGCGCCGCACTGTACCCATTAGCATTTTTCTTTTCTGAACGGATGGTACAATCGACCGCTTCTAAGTCTGCAGCTAAAAGCAGTGCTAGACCGTCGCTTGTTCTTTTTCTTTTAAGGCCATTTAATTCTGCTCCAACACTAATAGTTGCTTCACACTCTGGATGCCGCAGTTTCCACCAGCCTGAGCGTATCCACAACTTGAAGCCTGAGGTCTGTCTAGTCCTTCACCTTCCGAGTGATACTGCGTTACCATAATAGTGCAGTGGGCTATCAGATCCACCTCTTTGTCAGGCGCACATCAAGTGTGCAGCTCGGCTGCAGCTGTCTGTGGATCCAGCGAGGTTGGCGGATTACACCTCATGCGTTTACTACTCAAAGGTGGTCTTCACTGTGGGTGACCACCACCAGCACAGTTGTGATGAACAGGCCTCCAGTTCCAATGTTCACCTGCGCCTTTTTTTCTTAAATCCTCTTTCTCTTTCTCACAGTTCTTTTGCTTAAGTCATACAAAACGAACTCACGGAGAAATTTTTTCATTTGCATCTGATGTGGGCTGACATTCTGCGTACATCTCAACATTCTTCACCGAAATAGCTATTCAGTATCATTTTTCATAAACCTTTTTATGGTCTGCCCAATGTGGCAAATGGAAACTGCTCTGGCAACTTCCCTTCAAAGTATTCTACTAAACGTTGCCTTTTTTGAGCCCGGTTTCTCTTCTTTTTTCTATTTTATCCCAAATATGAGCCTTGCTAAAATTAACGAAATCTGAATTACCCAAACAAACCCCGTGAAACAAACATACGATTACACTTTCTACCCTGTTTCGCCATCTTCATCTGCCCAACTGCCTGTAATTCCAACATTTGGCATTTTTTGCTGCTCTCTGCACTGCACTGGAAACTGCCGCTAAAATTTTTCTTTCCTTGTATCTAATGCATTGTTTTTGCCACAAGCTACTCATTTTGCTTTGTTCAATCGTTATTTATTCTCATCAACGAGGAATCTAACCACATTATTGGACGTGTTGGTAATGTTGTCAAACCATCTCAGTCTGTTGCGTGCATGTGGCGGCCAACGAGGCGCGCAGCAAAGACACCAAGCAGTGCAAACGCGAAGTGCCCTTCGAACACAAATCCCCTGCATGAAAATTTGCTACCGTTTGAGATCTTAGCGTAAAAATATTGCCTGGCATATTTATTATATTATAGGCCTCCAACCCTCTGCATGTGAGCGCATTGCTCCTTATTTTTCAATTTTACCAATTCCGCTGCAAGTCATGATCATGCGTAATGCGTCTTAACACAATACATGAAATAAAATGTTATTTGAAATTCGAAGCGACTGTTGACATACTTCCCTTACGTACAATCCACTCATTGCCAATTTCCCTGGCAATGACAAATTTATTTTTTGTTTTGTCGCGTCAACTTGACTGTATCGTTGAGAACCTAGAATTTGCTATTGCCAGGTGCGTAGGTTTGCCCTTAGTTGACTTCGCTTTGCACCCTTTCGCATCCAGATGATTTGTTGTCAGAAAGCGAAGTGACAGCGACCGAAGGAAACATGCTAATGTATACGCATAATTAATTTGTTCCAAGAAGTAGCTTAGCAGTTCGAATCTGCCTTTGCTTTGATTTGGGTCAGTTTTTCTCTATGCATTACTCAAACGTTCGTTTGAGATGCTTGCGACTCTTAGCATCCTTGGCAACTGAGTGCTAACGAAATTACGCAGTCACGCGCCCATGTCCCTCATATTACTAACTGAGTTGCCCTTCAGTCTATACGATTAGCACCTACCAACATATGAGAAATTTGCTCAAAAATGCCAGACTCCACAGATCCTCTGTGCAGCAATTTTTCAAAATGGCCCTCCCATATTTCAACAAGGGTAGCTTGTCATGCCATACTCACTGGAAGCAGTAACTTCACTGTCGCATATTTAGCACGTATTTTTACAAACCGTTGTAGCGTTTTAGCCGAATTTCTGAGTAAACCCTCGGAATATGCTCGTACTGTTCCTCGGTGATTTGTTTTTCACACTTTTACAAAATGGTGAGTGCAAATTTTTTCCCATTTGTTTTCTGCTTCATTTTTGATGAAAATGCGACAATCATTTTGTACTAAAAATACATACTATAAAATATAATAAAATACAACGCAAGCGGGCCTTTAGTATACAACTCCCAGATGAACCAAGCCTTTCTCCCTGTAGGTGTTGCTTCCATCTCTTCTCCCGTTTTAGTTTTGCCAGGCCAGTCAAGGAGTATCTGGGCTTCCCATAAGGCTAAAAGTGAATCATTGTGATCGTATTTAAAACAAAGACGAATGAATGAAAAACCAGAACTAAATGCTCAGCAACAACGTCTCGAAGCTAATATTGAAAATGAAATGACGGAACTAGAACTAGCAATTGAAGAATATGAGGGAAATGCTCCGGGTTCGGATACTCGCAAAAACAATGTGCTTGTTTGGGAACACTATTCGTAATGCTTCAGAGATTGCTTAATACAGACCGAGCGGAAACTTGGGGCTTTCGTTTATTCGATAGCAGAAGGCGCAATTAACTATCGGGTGGACCTGCCCAAGGTCGAACTGAAACTTTACACTGGTAATACTTTTATTGCTGCAGACTTTTAAGCAATGTGACGTTTGCATTGAGGATAGGGTTGAGAACGACGGGCAAATCTCTCGTATTAATTACACCATTGCAAAGGTCGAGCCAAGAATGCCACAGAGGAGTGCGTCATCCTACTTGTAGAGGTTTTGTTTTTAATCTTTTTTTCTTTTATAAACGAATTAACGGTGTACACTATTTCCAGGAAGGGGCCTCGGCCAGCATTTGGCTGCCAAATGGGGGAATTCGACCAGCTCTGGGAGATTTGAATCCACTACCTTCACGCCCAAACGCAATGATCTTTTTTACTTGGCCACTGCTTATAATAAAGCCGCAGATATCCTGAGGGATTTGTGTGAACGGGCCAATGTGGTGGATAGATTGCTCATCGTTGGTTAATTGAAGGTGCTGAAGTCAGTTCTCAGGGACAGTAACACGTTGATGAGGCTATCGTTAAACACGCTTGCCCACGAATTCGGCCTGACATAAATGAATTGCCTTGGAGATTTAAATTTGTATGGGCATTACGAAACCGCAGCCACGAGTTGTAGCCTATATCGGTTGGTGATAAATTAGGATGTGAAAATGACCCCAAGTTTGGTAACCTGCAGGCACTGATGTCCCGGGAAGTGCGAATTTCCTGATGTACGCATGGTAAGCCGGAGTCTAACAGCCGGCCTCATCTAAGTATGCGCACGCACAATTGGAAACAGAACTTGCCAAAGGATCCCTCAGATGTTGTGCTTTACAATACGACGAAACGGTTCGTTTCGTTCGCAGAAGCAGGCTCAATCTGCAACGGACTGCACATTTTGGATAAATGACTTCGTTTCCAGTCCGCCGGTATGTCCGAAAGGTGGACTTTGATCAAAGAGGCAGGGGCGCGTCTTTTCTGCGTGAGGTTCGGTCACTTTCCAGCGCAGTGGCCCGTGTCAGAACCATGCTCCGGCTTTAATTATCGGAGGAACCGTCGATTGCTGTATGATGCGGGCAAACAATTTAGCGGCCGGAATATGGCTGAAACAGAGAGGAAAAAAAATAACAACCACTGCATAGCCGACACAAGACTTATTGATTGGTCGTTCGGTCATTTTTCCACAAACTAAGATTCGAATACCGCATTAGTCTGGTCGTTCTACCGGTAAGATTTTAAGGAAACCTATGGCTGACTGGGTACAGGTTTAGATGCGATCGTCGCTCAGAGGGAAATCTAAGATTTGGTAGGCTCCAAGACCTCCACTGTTTCGCTGTAAACTTCGGCCTTTAACAGTATGGCCCCATGGGATTCCAAAATTACCGAGTTGACGTTAAATTTGTTATCGTGGGAGGAATTCGTGTACGTCGAAAAAGTATTCCGATCAAAAGGTCTTCCGATCCTGCCGGCGAGAAACTGTCTGGATGCTCGTGCTTTCGTGGCCTCATCTAGGGCGCGTTCCCAGGCATCGACTAGCAAACTTAAGGGTGAGGGTCCTTTAAGGCGCGACGTCCTTTGAACATGCTGGGCTTAGGACAACGTATCCGGGGGCAAAAATATCCGTAAGCCATTTGGAAGCTGGATTGCACTTAAACCAGGCAATCAAGGTGCTACCAGGACCATAAATATAAGTGATATTGAAGCTGAGATAGATTAACTGACACCGCAGCTTAGTTTACTGTACAATAATGAGTTTATCGACGGTGATTGCTTAAAGATCGTTTCTTCACTTGAAAACAAGTAGGATATAAAATTGGCCACGGAAACCACAACGTTGAAAGACGTTCATTGCAACACGGATCACCATTCTAGTCACTGTGTGAGACTAAGAAAAAAGATCCAACAAAAATCATGCCCTCTTCTGATACCCTCCCAAGACGAAAAAGTCGCCCGTGAATTCATCAGAAAGAAAAATACCATCGCTGTAAACACCTTTTACAAATCTTTAGGGATTGCAGAGGATAAAACGCTGCCCAGACGTGAGGCACAGTCTCCAAAAAAGGAGCACCCCGCCTTCCCCAGCATGCACGCCATTAAGTCCCATTGCTATCCTTCTACACCACCGAACCAATGTTCATGATCACAAACCCCAAACTCCCTCTTAAGCATGAAGTTGACTTAGATAAGTCACATTCCTCACCTCCCATCCAAACTCTGCGTAAAAAATTGCACCCTGAACCATCGACTTCAGGGTGCAAGCCCCCACTGCAGTCATCTACAACCCCATCTTTAAAATCCCGGCGGAAATCTGCAAATGAGGCGGTCAGTATGTTTACAGCATCTAGTCTGCCTACTCTAACCGCCAGCCCTAAAGCTGGTTTTATTGTTCCTCTAGCCTCTAGTCCCCAACCCACCCAATACGTCCCAAATCTGTCACCGAGATGGACGCTACCAGTGCTATTTATGCCCAAGGGGCCACAACACGCACCTCGTATCACAGAAATAAGGACTGCTGACCCAATTTTAGCATCACTTTAGTAAACAAACCAACAACCCCTGGAACTTCATACGCACCATGATATCGAAGGCAGACTAGATCCTTCAAGTCCTCCGATTTCCACCTTTAGCACCCCGGAACAGCTACCCAGCTTCCCTTCATGGACAATTATAATGCCAAACTAGTTTGTCCCCGCCACCTTCTAGGGATATTGTCAGGTACCACTCCATCCCGTTGCACCCAGCCTCACAGCAAATTCAGTGGACACCATCCAACAAACAACGGAACAAACTGTATTTCAAACCCGTAAACCGTGTGAACTATAGACCAAGTTTACCGGCTTCCCCTGATAACCCATATCTCCCATATACCCTAACACGCCCCCCGTTTTAAAACTCTGTGCCCTTTCTGCCAAAGCCTTTTTTCTCCCTAAATTACCCCCCTCCTGCCATACCTTCCACGCTAATGGCCTACCCTGCTCTCCCTATGTAACGGAATGTGCGATGGCAAACATAACTACGTCGGAAATGTCCCCTGTGACTGAATGCAACGTGGACGGATTACAGTGCCCCGGCCCGCAAGTGGACCACCCACCGGATGTCATTTCAACCCTGCCTGTCAGTTCATTTACCCTCCACTTCCAGTCATGCTGCCCTGGGACGACGATTTCCACTCAAATGATGCGACGCTCTTCCACATAAACGAGGCCCCGAAATGAAACGAAATTAGTTAAAACTAAGAATTTTGATCCTCCCTAAGACGGTCAATAAGCAAGAAACCGGGCTTTATTCACCATGACACCAATCAGCGGAAAGGTTCGTCAGGAAAACTTTCGCTACTATTGTTAAATGCACGCTCCACGTTAAAGAAAATTAAATATACCCGTCTTCTTACACTCTCGTCAAGCTTTGATTTCATACTTATCACCAAGACGTAGCTAAATAACCACAGTCCTGACAACGCCATAATAATTTCCGGCTATAAATCCTTCAGGAAAAGCCGGGAAGCCCAGCGTGGAGCTGGCTGTCTTATCTACATCAGAGAATCTATACCAGCTACTTTGTGCTAGGATACCATACTAAACACAATCCAAGATCTCGCCTGGGTTAGAGCTGAGATGGGCAATCAAGGCCTTCGTGTTGGATTCATCTACGGCCCCTCTTATTCTTGCCAAAACGACTTTTTGATGCCAACATAAAAATGGAATACTGCTTCTGACCTACCATGTCCCAAGCTTCTCGCTGGAGATTTCAATGCACCCGACATATGCTGGTCCACGCTTCCCGCCCCAAAGTTCTTGCTCCCTTTCCTTGAAAGCGTTCTTCATGGCGGCTGGACCCAACACGTAACCAATCCGTCAAGAAACCTAAATGTTTTTGGAATTGATATTTACGATAGGCTTAACTGACTTTCAAATGTCCACTGGGTGTGATTATTCGCCTGTTAGCTGTTCATTCACATTTCCCCTCCTGAATAGGTACGCCCTACCTAACCTAAGGTCGTATTTCGGAGCTGACTGGAATCGCCTAGCTACTCTAGTTCGTAATTCAAACTGAGACGCATTTTTTCTATCAGCAGAAGTACAACCGGCCGCTGATCAGTTCTACTCCAACCTGCACAAGTGCCTTGAAGCCATTACTCCGTCTCACACGCTGAGCATGCCGCCCAAAAGAACTTATCGTGACCGAATAAGCTGTAAGCTTGCTAAACGCCAGCAGGCTTTTTCTAAGACCAGAGATTTTTCGTTGTTTCTGCAAATAAATCGATTAACTAAAACTCTGGAAACAATATTGGACCACAGAAGCAAACAGCAGGAGCTGGAAACTCTAAACCAGCCGAATCCAACCGCAACACTGGTAAAACTGCTTAAACGCAGAACCACCCCCTCTGGGTCTTCGGCTACTCAAGTCCCGTATATCATTCAAAACTACAGATATCTAAACAGCCTACAGGAAATTGCAGAAACTTTCAGTGAATTCTTTGCACCTGCTCTGGTAAACGATAACAATCCCTCTACCCCATGCCGATCTCGCTTAACTACAGAGTCGTACTCAACAGTTGTATTTCTTCCGAAGGACGTAGGCCAGAGGTTGGTAAAAACCAAAATTGGCTACCACTCTGGACCTGATTCATTGCCTCAGGCTGCCTTCGCATTAGGCGGGGGCGGCATCCCAATTTTGTTGGCAAACATATTCAACTTATTCATTCAGTGCCGCATCTTCCCGTCACAGTGGAAAACCTCTGTGATTATACCCGCTCACAAAAAGGGCACACGCTATGAACCCAAAAACTGTCGCTCAATAAACCGTACCTCTATAGTTTCTAAGATCATGGAGCGCCTGAATGAGAGCAGTCCTATGGCCCACCTTCTGGAACATAAACCATGGTCCGTATGGCTTCCTTAGTAAGAAATCCTGCTCTGCTTGCACGATTGACTGCCTGAACACTACCACCGAGGCCCTGAGTACTGGGAGATCAATTATAGTTATCTTTTTAGACATAACGAAAGGTTTCGACAGAGTTGGTTGCTAAGTAAAATGAAATCCTATGGTAATGTTGATCCAATGCTGTCGTGTTTTTCATCTTATTTGTCACTAGAAAGCAGATAGTGCAAGTAAACGGTTTAATATCTGAACCTAGATCCAAGGCAGCGTTCTGGGCCCTCTGCTCTTCCTGTTGTACGTTGACGATGTCTCGATGTTATTCGAAACGGCACCCCGTTTCTATTCGCAGACGATGTCAAAATTGTGTGCACCTTTTGCCCTGAAGCTTTAGAATCCATCAAACGTCACATATCACAAGACTTAGCGTCACTCAACTCCTGGGCAAACGACTGGATGATGAAATTTTTCGCTGAAAATAGCAGCGTCACGGGGTATAAATGCATTACACTACTAAGGGAATTCAAGATTGGAACTCAGACCATCCTCGTTAATTGCCAAGTTCGGGACCTAGACCTGAATTATTCCTGCACTTTAAACTTCTCGGAGCATGCTCTCGCAAAAGTGGCGAAAGTAAAAATAAATTAGCGGGGCTTTTGCAAAGAACTCTGAAGTTGAACGAAAGTAAACTACATCTTTTTAGGACCAAAGTCAGACCCATTCTAGAGTATTGCTCTCTAGTCTGCTCTAGCATGAGGAAAGGCGACAGAGGTGCGATTTTAAATGTCCAGCCTGCATTAACTAAACAGATAATTGGCTACTCTGCAAGCCTGAATTATATGAAACGCTGTAATTTGCTGAAATTACATCCCCTGTGGCTCCGACGCATAAGAGTAAACCTGGTACTTTTTAACAATATTATCACAAAGGACGGATGCGTTTCTGCACCTCGTGTTGGAAACCCACTCCCGTACTCCCTCCGAAATATGGATTCTATTATAACTCGCCCTGTTCCAAAGACTTCCGTTAAAGCCAAATTCTTTATTGTTATAAATTCGTCACTATGGAGTAAAATCTCCCAACAGCTGCGCATTTTGTCACTATTATCTACTGCATTTAAAAACGAGGTGCGTAAAGTAGTTACCGTGCCCTTTCTCATTAATCTATACCACCCACACTCACTTCAGGATCGAGTATATGAAACTGGATTGAGCTTCTGAAAAATGCATTCATGTCACGTTTTCGTTCATTGCGGAAAGGAAAGTAAATTTGCCTACTCATTTCATCAGGAATCAACCTAGTCTCTTCCACTACAAACAGAGCTCTGACACCAACGCATGCTACTTATTTACGTGCAGTTCCACGTCGGATGCATTTCATCGTTCCTGTGCTTGCAAAATCGTTACCTATCGCTCAAAAGTCTGACTTCATATCCATAAACCTTATCAGCAAACCTGCGTATGGGGTGGCTCACCCATAGCCCTCTCTCACCCACTCACCTTACTAATTCCAACACCATCGCCAACACGGTGTGGCAACCACAACCTGCAATCGTCTTCTGAAAAACATTTACTAAAATCCTCACCCTTACTTTTCATCCACTCTTTTCTTCATTCAAATGACTCTGGCCAGTAGAAATCACTTTGTTTCTGGCGAACCCAAGCGGCACCATTCAGACGAAATAAGGCAAATGTCTTGGATTCTTTCTTTCTCATGCCTCATCGATATCTGTCCATTTTGGTCAAATCAAACCTCAAACTGTCGCCACGAATATGGAGTCCTATGTGGTGTCTTCTCTCCCCAAAACGACCGTTTACATCTACCATACCCACTGGCCCCGACCATTTCTTGTTTCGAAATGCACGGCATCCCAGAGCGGAATTCAGTCGATCCCTAGTGCATCCATCTTTGTAGTTCGATCACTATTTGCATCGCAGCAGTTATTTCCTGTCCGTCTTATTAAATACGGCTCATTCTTCTTACTCATAGTGTAGACGATCCGACCAAATACCGGTTCATTCTGTTTACTCATAGGGCAGCTGATCCGCATATTAGATTAGCCAGCCAACCTATTTAAATATATATATGTATATAAAAAGAAAACCCGGATCCCTCAGCCACCAACCATGTATTTTGAAGTGAACTATGCGCTCTAGTAACTTCCTTCTTGTAAAATTGATCGCTTCTTGATCTGCAGCTGGCAGCTAAGCCAGACTGCCTTCCGTCTTTTTCCTCACTTGGATGGGAGCACATACCCCATGTTCTGCCGATTACCCGATCCTGAAAAGACAATATCTCTCTTATCATGCCATGCTTAAATTCCTTCCACCACACCACGGGTACGCCGGCTTTACCACATAAGTGCGGGAAGCGGTCATATCCACCGCTGTGGCCGGCGCACATCGGACGGGCAGCTTGGCTGCAGAGGTTTGCGGGTGCAACTAGATTGATGGACTACACCTCCTGCACTCACACTCAAACAATGTTTTTCAGGTTGGGCGGCCAGCATTCAGTTAGCCCCACACATCAGCAATTTTGTGGTAAACAGCACTGTAGCTTATAAATTCACGTGCACCACTTTGCACGGGCTCCCTCTTGCTCCTTCCCAAAATTCTTCTGCCGAATCCATACAACACGGATTCACGAATGGACAGCACTTTTACCGGCATCTGATATAAACTGACGTTCACAATTTATATTAACATCCGAAAACAGCTGAGGACCGTAATTTTTCATCAACTTCTATCCTGATCTGCGAAATTTGGCAAAGGATCGATGCTCCTGGTGACAGTTCTTCACACGAGTCCACGAGACGTGGCCTCATTTTATTCCGGTTCTCCTTCTTCTTTTCCAACGCCACCTTCATCTTTAGACCAAGCTGAAATTTATGAACTCAAAATTGCTTGCAACAAACCTCATGTATTAGTATTACGATCGCACAATTCCCATCGATTGTCGACACTTTCGTTGCTAAACGGACCGTGCTTTCAGAATTTTTGAGTTTTATACTGCCATTTTTATATCCAGTCTGGTTTACACTCATCTCCATTCCGTTATCACATCCATATTGATCCTCATCTCCACCCTATAACTCTCTTGATTATCGATTATTCCGGCCAACAGGCAACGACTGCCATTGCCCTCCAGCCATATTCTGCGCCCGCGATGCGCACCTTTGCTGCATTCAAACATAGTATTACTTACAGTACAGGACTGGTAATCAGCCACAAAAAAATCTTCGCGAACCATTACCTTGTTTTGATTTACAACCCCGTGTTTCGGAAATCACATTGCCTGTTATGCCGTTGTAAGCGAAACCACATTACATTTTATGTTTGACTTCTGTTTTCCGTGTCCGCACTGTGCCTTCTTGGCCAAATTTTGACTTCGCCCTTTGCCTGACTGTCGTATGCCGAGAAATATGCAAAAACAAACAAAACTTCCAAATTACATTAAGGTCGCTCTCACCCCTTCTCCCTTCGATTTATATTGTTCGTATTTCGTGTGCATCATCTATGTAAATCTTGATCTTGCCTTGCGCATGCCTCTCGCAAATCGAGAAATATCCATCATTATAATTTTTTTCTAAATTGGCCTACCTTTGCGAGCAACCCCTTCGGAATCGCTTGGATAACAGCGTAATCTCAAGGGAAGCGCTGAATGGTCTAAAATATAGGTTCTTGTGGGATCAAGTTTCAGAAGCAGATAATAAATTGAAAGGGGATATTGTTTTACGGGTCGCGCAGATGTAATCCCAAGTTGATATCTAAGAAATGACTACGAGGCAAGATGGTACCGACCAAATCACAAAGTTGTTTCGTTTTCAATTAGGCCGCAACTTTTCGGGGTCACTCTGAATTGTTACTTGCCTCGAGGAATCCAAACGATGACGAGCCCGACGAGGGATGCTTCTGAGAATCCGAATTTATCCTATTGCAGTGGCAGCGTTCATTTTATGCAGGTGCGAGTGCCAGTGATAGAAAGAGGAACCTGTTCCTGTGAGACTAGATATATTGGCCACACGACCGGGCAAGTCAGTTATGGCATGAGTGCGCGAAGAATGGAACACGTTACACGTAAATACAAACATTCTTAGTTTTTTAAACCGATGTAACTGCAAACCAAAAATTCTCTTGAGTTATTCGCATCCCTTTTTAGTGTTATGTATTAGCATGAGCATGAATAACGAAAAATATTATTTGCCAAGCTGTTTTCTTTTCACTGATTAAGTTATACGGACGGATCAAAGAACCGGATAAAGCAAACAAATGAATCTCAGAGAGGTCTTCATACAAGCTTTGGTCAAATTATCCATCGAATTCCTAGTGTGCGCTCACGCTGTCACATCCCCCCATGGTGGCCACTGGCTAGTAACGACAGTCCGTTTATAAATTTCACATCAGAGATAGGAGAAACCCTCGAGACAGGTATAAACCAAAGTGCAAACCAGTAATACAAAAGCGAGAAATGTAGAATTCACTCAATCAGAAAATCATGGAACCTAAAGAAAGCAGAATTTTCTTCCAAACAAGCATGTCAACTAGTTGTGCGCAAGGTAATAAATAGCCACTGTCAAAGATCCTTTAACTCTTGGTCCCCCTCTTACACAGACCAGTTAGTGGATCTAGACACATAGAAATTAACGTCTACAACTCACACGTGTGTGGCAGTGAATGTAGGCAGTGCATACGTACCTGAGTAACACAGCCAATCTAGCTAGTGCACTCTATCACACCAATGCACTAACAACGCCAAGAGGAACCCGAAAGAGATCCAGGTTATATCGCCTCAATAAACGTCAGGTTTGACAATTTCTGAACATTTCCCTATTCTTAGTTTTGTCTGTTCATTTTGGACTAACTTACTCACAGCTCAGGAGGTCTACTTTATGAGTTTGACTGCCGCGAGTAAGGTCAATGCCTCGCAATGAGATCCTATCATGGAAATCCAGGGGTTTGCGCTGGGTAAATGAACTGCACCAATCACCAACCAAAACCAAAAGTATCGCGAGATGTAGTTCTCACGTAGCATTATGCAAGTTTCCAGGCGACCGCACTCGCTCTTCTTTGACTTTCAAGTTTTCAGGATCGTTACCTTTTTCAGCAATCGTCCTTTTAAATAATCGATATTTTTCATTTCCGGATGGTCAACCTTATACGATGCCGCAAATGTCTTGGGTAATCTTTGGGGCATAAACTCGGGATCACGAATAGCAACTGGACTGGACCAAATAATGTTTTTACTGCACCCCGCCCGTGCGCGTAAAGGCGAATTATTTAACCTGAGCATTTCCCAATCAAATTTAAACATTGGAATGTTTGAGTATACGAGCATGAGATAAAGGTGGGCATCAATAATAATTAGACGAGAACGGGATATTGCGTTATTTGTTTTACCGATATCAGCTAGATTTCATCAAAGCCTTTCACGTATGCCAAGAATTCCAGCATAACAAGTGACATGCAAATATAAAGCAAACGGCGGAAACTGATTCACCAA
The DNA here is from genome assembly GCA_008360955.1 of Fasciolopsis buskii. Lineage (NCBI taxonomy): Eukaryota > Metazoa > Platyhelminthes > Trematoda > Plagiorchiida > Fasciolidae > Fasciolopsis > Fasciolopsis buskii. Next base: position 24,672 of record LUCM01010110.1, read on the forward strand.
ATCAACTAAAAGTGAGTCATTTGGTGGATAACACTAGCCGTAGTCACCATCCAGCACGCCAAGCAGAAACAACCCATGGGATGTGTGAACCAGAACCCTCCCAAGGAGCCCGTCTTCGCTTCACAAGAAATTACCGAGAATCACCATCGGCCACTGATGCCTTTCGAGGTTTTCCAAAATGAACATCACCATGTCACCAGGCATTAGCTTCTACTTGGTTTTCTCCCTTGTTTTGCCCTGCCGACAACAAAGCTACTCGTTAATCTCGCTATCATTAACATAATTTAGTAGCTAACAGCTGACTCCTCTACGAACACAAATGACTTATGAATTTAGTTTAGCCCAAGTTATTAAAGCTAATTATCAATAGTAAAAATGTTTTCAAGGTCAGCGGTTCCAGATCTTTAGGGTTCTCTGGCACTAACAAACGTAGCCGTTCAACCAATTCCCCTCAGCTTATGCAAAAGGATGCATTAGGGTTCCACCCTTTGGGGACTGACCATGCAAAAGGAAAAGCAGAAAGCTTTAAACCAACCTAAGCATTCTGTCTCACAATCTGCCCCAAAGGATTCCTCATGAAGTTTCAAACATCCACTCCAACTTGCAATCCGACAAAGCTTCCTTACATTTGGTAGCCATTGTCCGCAAAAGCCAAGGCGAGGTAAGTTGTAAGCGTCTCTGAAGTCACTGCAGTTATTATTTAGAAATACCTTCAGTTGTCCACATCTCACCTCAAACTGATAGGAACCAACAATGTCAGCTTCAGTTGACATAGAAGACCGGAATTCAGTGTGAGAGGCTTGGACACCCAGACAGCGGAGCAAACACTCGTGAGGGTTTTCCTCGAAATCTGCATGCATAACGGTAAAGGGTCAAAAGAAGACCACACCAACAAGGAAAAACTCATGTCAAGAGGACTGTGCGGGCCCAACCTCTAGCTTTAAGACCGTCAATTCTAACATTGTAATGGCAACCGAATTCATAATGTCCTCTCCGGGTTCTCCAGTCAGGGGTTCATCAGAGTTAGCAGCTCAGTCGAAAAGACGAGTGGAAGAATAATTGATCCAAGTAGATGGGCGCCCACTCAGCTGTACCCCGCTGCCTTGCTGTCAGGTTCTTGTCAGAACCAAAGGCTTTGGTTGAGAACCCTAATCGTTCTGCATATTGGATGGACGCCATGGTAACACGCGTCTATCAGTCCCCATGAGTTACATGCATAAAAATAATTCCATACTGCATCGGCCGTCGCGCGGGCTAATCAAGACCGCGCTGCCCGTCGCAGCAAGCGGGGTGGCGGGTAGTGATAAATATGCTAGTGCTCAGAATTCCCTCTCTTTCATTCGACCTGTCCCTTCTATCTCTCACCCAATGTATTTGCGCTTTCTGCCTACCCATAGTGTCCCCACCGATAACACGCCCAATACTCGCAACGGTTCGTTGTCAAGTATTGTAGTAAGTGGTTTTCAATCTACCTAGCCCACATTTTCTCAAACCACCTGTCAGCCTCCTGAATCTCTCGGATCCTTCAATGTGCGCAGAGCTTTAATTCAGGCGGCCCAACAGGCGTGTTTGATTGTGACCAGTGGGCAAGAAACACTTAGTGACGTTCACTCTCGATTGAATGTCTGCTGCGTGAATGAAAACAACGAATTCAGGAATTCGAGTAGAGTAATTCAACTAACTGCGCCTAACGTCTCGTCAAGATATTTTCTTCGCACTTCAGGAGACGAAGCAGCTGAAGCTGTGGGTCAACGTGGTGTAGGAATAGTCCTAAGTGCGAAGGCTAAAGCGGCCCTTCTAGACCGGTCAACAGTCGCTTGTGTGCCATTAGACTGCAGGGATCAGTCGGCGTCCGGAAGGATAGTAGTGTAAGGTGCAGTTTATTTGTTACCTCGGCATACGCTCCAATAGACTGCAGCACTGACATGGAGAAAGACGAGTTTTACGATGACCTCGTCATTCTTGTTCGGAAGAGCAAACGCTCCGACATTGTAGTGGTAGCAGGTGATTTTAATGCACAAGTTGGAAAACTGAGTGCATCGGAGTCCTGTTTAGGTTGCCTGCTCAGCGAATAGACAACGTTCAATCACCTATTCCTATCTAGTACGAATTTCCGACACAGTTCGCGTCGCACAGCGACATGGCGTTCTAACTCGACAGGTGGTCTGAGTCAGACCGACCATATCGCAGTAAGCTACCGTTGGCTCGGTTCTGTCCAGAACTGTAGATCATACTGAACCACGTACGTCGAATCGGACCATGCGTTAGTTTTGATGCGATTTTTGCTGCAGCTGAATGGCCATCGACGTAGGCCACAAACCCGGTTGTCTGTCAAACGTCTGACGGATTCGGCTGTTCGCAACAGATATGAGCAGAAACTGTTCGAGGAACTGAGAACTCCGACTAGCGAAAATCTAGACGAGCAGTGGGATCAAATTAAACAGGCTATGCATTTGGCAGCAGATTTCGCCTGTGGTCCTAGGTCTAGCGTTCATCAAAGACACTGGATCTCGCAAGGGTCGCTGGGTTTAATGGAGCAAAAGCGCCAGCTCTCTAACTGCCAGAAGGTGAATAAGGTGCGTCGACAGTTGCAGCATCGGTTGTCGATAAGCCTCTAGAATGACCGTGGAAACTGGTGGGTTAGGGTAGCCGAAAAGATGGAATTATCGACCGCTTCAAGTAACAGTCAAAGACTGTTTAAGCTTATATGCGACAGCAGTGGGTGGCGAACTCCGGTTAGTTGAGTCGTGTGCGATAGGAATGGAGAGCTGATCCATAATAGACAACAAAGGCTGAACCGTTGGGCAGAGTACTTCAAGGATCAGTTTAGCTGGCCACATGCTAACGTATTTAGTCCGACGTCTGGAGCTGCGAATCCTTGGGAGGTGTCACTTGATCCCGCAACGGAAGTGGAAATGCAGTCGACTATTTGGCTTCTGAATGGGGGGATAGAAGCCGTTCCCGACGACCTTCCCCAGTTCCTTTCAGATTGGGTGGACAGGCTCTGATGAAATCACTTACCTCTTTTCTTCGTGATATTTGGAACGAGGAGCGTATTCCGTTATCGTGGAGTGAGTCACTGATTGCACCTATCTTCAAGAAGGGCAAACGGAGTGGCTGCAGCAATCATCGTGGAATTAGTTTAATTCCGATAGTTGCTAAGGTGTTAGCTTCGATAATGCTGCGTCGTTTGTCACCAATTCACGCTGGCGATATCCGCAAAAAGCAGGTCGGATTTCGTCGAGGTTGCATAGATCAGATATTTATACTTCGGCAGTTACCGGAAACGGGCGACATACAACGCAGCCCTACGATCGCGGTCTTTCTCGACTTGAAAGGCGCGTTCGATCCAGTGCATGCCAACGAAGAGCGTAAATCTATTGCGCGCGCTGTATCCACACACGTGAGGGTATATGGTGAACTGTCAAGTTTATTTGAAAAGACTAGCGATGTTTGACAAGGTTGTCCCATCTCTCCAACCCTGGTCAGCTTCGTCATGGACGAGGTGGTGGATGGTGCTTTAGGAGATCTCCGGGATGTAGGAGTCAAACAGGGAAATTGGTGGAAGCTGTGACCTTGATTATGCAAACGACGTCGTGTGCCTGTTCGAGTCTGCCGACTTGCACAAAGGGCACTAGATAGACTACCGAGATCCGTTGCTCGGTTCGGCATATGCTTTGCACTATCAAAGTGCAAATTACCGTTACAGAACTGGACGACAGCAGCACCGAACTGGATACTAGATGAAGAGGAACTAGCGACTGTGGACCGTTTCACCTACCTTGGTAACTGCGTGTCTAACGATGGTTGCTCGTGAGTGGATGTAAACATGCGTATATCCAAGGCTCGTGCGGTCTACGCCGAACTGAGGCACTTTTGGCGTGAACCTGATATTTCACTGAAGTTGAAAGGTCGTGTGTTCTCTATCGCAGCGCGTTCAGTTCTGTTGGACCATTGCGAGAGGTGGAGTATGCGTGTGGGTGATGTTCGTCGTTTGGAGGCTATCGAGCATCGATATGTGCGTATTACGTTTAGGATTGAGTGGATTAAACGGTTGCGTTATGTGTAGGTCAGAAATCCATCAGTAGTTTCCATTTCTAGAAATACCTCACCCAAACATATGGAATTTAGAGAAACATGCTGGTTTAGTCACCTGTTGCTTATGGCAAAAATTGGTCTACCATATCGTGCCTTAATTTGTGTTCCTCCTAAGGCACGGAAGAAGCCATGTGGAAGTCAACAGATGATGGGCAACGTGGAATGTGAAAATGTTTGGCGAACTTCAGTAAAGTAGGTGTCTGACGTCTTCGTGTTTGGGGTCAGAAAGACCCGTCAACCAGCCGGCTGGAGATACAGTGAACAGTGGTGATCGTGTCGTCATTTTCTGTTATATGAGAATGAGTGAAAGAGTGCTTTTGCACAGTTAGACTGTGTTGTTCACGTTGGCTGGAGCAGCGTTTTATCTTTTTCCACTTGTGTAGGTCCACTCCTAGTTCCCCTTTGGTATTCACTGTTTTTATGGAGACGTGTTGCTGTGGGGAAAAGGCAGCGGTAAGTGAGGCTCGCCTTGTTGTTTAAGGCTGATAGATGACGATGAGTTTGTACTTAGCCACAAACAAGTAATTTTTGAAATGACATCTCCATGCAATTTAGGGTAAATTGCATAACAATATCCTACTTCAGAGTCATTGAAAATCGTGTGCCTTGGTGCAACTGGCATCGACCGAGCTCGTCACCCTGGCATCTGAACTTGGCCTGCCCATTTCAATAACTGCAGGCATCGCTGCCACTAGATAGTACTTTGAATTTAGAAAGCACTTGCAAACCTAGAGCGTTTCAGGTATATAATGAGGCAATGGCTTTAACCAAGATACAATTTGTTCCATCCATTCAAGGGGACCGTTGATAAAAATTGTTTCAGAGTACATGACTCTGCACCTGCAAGAGGGGCCTTCAAACTCCAAGTGATATTTAGACATTTTTCGCTCTTCATCTTACACAAGAACCAATTTTTGGTGGGCGCAGACCATACACGCCCTCGAACAAATTGGTTATTACCTTTTAACCGCCCGGAGGATCAGTGGCGTAAAAGCTGTTGAATACTGCCTGAGAAACAACTTAAGTTCATCCATATACAAAGAGCGTAGCAACATCTCTTAGGGGAATCTCGTAGAGAACGAGGAAGAGGTCACGCCAAAAGAAAGAATAATGAGCCAAAACAATTTGCGGTTCCTAATGCTTATATCACAATAGACACGGGCATTTTTATCTCTTTTTGTACCTAGGTTTGTAAGAACGTGTCTTTTGTGTTCGTATATACGGTAACAAGACCCTGTCTGAAATACTATAATGACCCAACAAAACTGGCTGCAAAGTTGAGACTAGGTAATACATGATGGTTCGGCAATTACCAAATGAGCCCAGCCGGTTATTAGAAAAGAACCATAATCCTCTCTGGCCTCATGGGGTTAACCAAGATTTGATGCAGACAACAGTAACGAAGCGAAAACTGGTGAGGTCAGCAGGGCTCATCCTTTCTTTGTAAATGAGCTGCGTTAATACATCAACTCAAGTATTGCTATCATGCCCTTTTTTTATATTTATTACAGAGTACGATTGACGCTCGGTATTTATTTACACTAATTTAACTGACGGTTATCCGTTGTAGATGGAGACTGAGCTGCTTCAGAATTGCTTATTATATTCATTGTTTGCTGGCTAAACATTGCTCATGAGATTATTACCTTGCAATAAGTGCCAGCATATCTTATTCGACACAGTAAGATCTTGACAAAAAATTTTCACTATAGAAGGATTGGATTAGTCAGATACAAATATGGGTCGGGAAGGGATTTGTGGCAGTGCATGCCTAACCTGAATACACGAGAATGTGTTGTGTTAACTGTTTTATTTCCTGGGGTTTGTATTGGGACGGAGGGTGGGCCAGGGGAGTTGAAGCGCAACCACAAATTGCTTTTGAGAACAAAGTGGAGAATTGTAAAGACGGATTGCGACAGCTTCCGCAGTGCTCAAGAGGCGACACTTTGCCAACCTGGATTGTTGACCTCTGACCTTGTACGTCGTCCGAAAATCTTGCGTCACATTCACGGTGTGGTTAGTCTAGGCTAGATGTGAAACCAATGCGCTATTAAGTGATTTCATTGTTCCAGTGTCTAATCATGCCGGGTGGTGCTCACGGATGCGTTCAGACAAGCAACTGGTCGTGCTGCCGATGTAAATTGTCCCACTCAAATGCAATTTGTGATTGCGCTTCAACTCCCCTGGTCCACCCTCCGTCCGAATACCAACCCCAGGCAGCAAAACAATTAACACAACACGTTCTTGTGTATTCAGGTTAGGCATGTACTACCGCCAATATTTGTATCTGACTAATCCAATCCTTCCTATAGCGAAAATGCTTTGTCAAAATATATATATATAAAATGTAATGGCGTGAGTACGAATCACTGAAAACGAGCTTGTTCGCCAACTTGTGGTTTCTCAATGTGCTCAGTGGTAATTTTCAAGGAACAGTAAGATCTAGTGACAGCTTTTTGTCCAACTTTGCTTTGCCATTTCCGTTTCCAACTGCAGGTAAATAAAAGCTAGACGGGAATAAATAAAAAGGAATTCTAACTGAGCGACACTACCTCCATGCACCGTAGGCTCTTGACGTGCTACTGAACGCAGTAAGTTGACGCCACAACTCTCAGTATAAACCGCCTGGCTGGTCCAGTGGTTGAATACTTCCTAAGTTTTCCAAAGTTTTCATGGTTGTTTTTAAGAATCTGCATTTGCAACCTGCTTCCCGAACCTTATTTGATTGGGCTTACACGATAAGTCATCAATGTGTTTAGACTTTGTGGAGTTTTCCAGTACCGTGCCACAAGATGACATATTGAATCTCACCGTCAGGTCAATTTATGGGTCGCGACCCTTGACATTGCCGAAATACCCGGCTGCTGGGTCACGCCAATTGATTTTTCTAGCAAAATAAATATAAAATTCAATGTCTTGGGCTACAATGGACCGGCTCCTTTACCCATTCGACATTGGCATTTGCCACCAAGATGGCTTCAAACTATAATCTCGCTAAGCCATCATGAAATCACTCAGTACACAACCAACCGGGGCTAGTCAGTTCACTGACTTGGTGCCGTATGAATCATTTAGGCTTGTTCAGAACTCTAAGGATGCTGCAATGTTTAGCATTTCAGACGTCCAAATTTTGAAGTTTAAACAAACCATAATAAAAACTTGCAACACGGGTCATTACTCTTGCCATTCTGTGGGACTAGAAAAAAGGTTCACCACAAATCCTGCCAGCCCTTAATGCAGTTACAGCACCCAGAGTTAGTCCGTGAGTTCATCAGAAATTAAGGTACCATGGTTACTAATGCCCGGCATAAATCTGCTAACAGTGTGGACAAAACCGCCCGCTCCAGTGAGTTTCTGATCTCCACCGAAAAAAGCGAACGATCACCCCGGCCTGACAATTAATAGATTTCCCACTTTTTGTTCTAAGCCCCCAAACCCTTCTTCAAGAACATCTAGCTCTAAACCTCCTCCGAAATTCGAAACTGCCTTAGATACACCAACCTATCAATCCCCCTGTTAATCAAAGCCTAAAACGTTGCGCCTTGAACAACTTACGTCATTCTTTATCCATTGCGGTTTTCTGAATCTGGGACCAAAATGCACTAAAACATCGACATAAGTTTATTCACAGTTCAGTCAAACTCGCTTTAGCACACATTCTTGTTGTGAGATTAAGCCTTCTTATGGCCTCATTCTGTATATTGCCGACTGCTGATGCATTATGCTTTCAAAACTTCATTTATTATGAATATTCTTCATTCTTCATCTTAACGAACTTTTCAGCTCAAATCTGGGACCTGCAAAAAAGGTAAGCTCTCTAAACGTTTCACTGTGATTTAGTTTAACTGGGTCAACAAGTTCCATGTGTACAAAAACTTCACGGTTTTCCGTCCTTTTCAAATTATTTCCAAATCAGCTAAGTCGATGTCCCTGAGTTCCCACAGCCGTTCACCTGTTAATTAAGCCCGATTTTGAACGAAATTCCATTTGAAAACTATCAATTTTTTATTAATAACCTGTTTATTCAATTTTCTCTAAAATCTCGGTTTGTGCCCACTGCTGTTCATCAATTAGTCACCAAATGAACACTAAATCCCCGAGGCCCCACTAGAGGTAGTGGTACTTTTCGCTCTGAGAAGTGGTGCGGCTGACGACAATGGAGCTTTGCATAAGAAAGTATTCGTATGGTAATAAACTTTTTGGAGAAAGGGTGCATTCGAATTGACATCGATTCGTTTGTGACATGATTAGGTTGGAATTTGTGGTCACATTAGACAGTTTGCTTACCGGATCCTCGTTTGAATAATAAATCCGTTGGGTACTGTTGGCTCCTAAGAGAAAGCTTGCCCGAGTGGCAATGAATATTTAAAGTGCGCAACAGATAATTGCCTCATAATGCATTTTGGTCATTTGAAGAGGATCCTCATGGATGGGGATTTACTTCAAAATTTTGATTCAGATTTTAACGAAATAACAAAACCCACCATATTTGGAGCAACAAAGGCTGCGGCTAAGAGTAAGACGGGAGAGCCAACCATGCCTTTCGAATTACTTGAAGAAAATGAAGCTATCTGATGTTCTCAGAAACACCAGTCTGCCGCCAAATTTGCAGACCGTGGCAACGGTTCATGGGCAACGAGGGATTTTGGTCATGAAGGTAAGAAGTTTGACATGCATGCAGAACGTCAGCTGAAATCAGATAACACCAAAATCTTTCCACGTGAGTTTGTTTATTAAAGTAGCTGTGACCAATAGAACTGCAGTTTGGCCGTTTTGTGCACTTACATTAAAAAACAGTAGGGTCCCTGCTTGTAAGGCACAAGATAGGCCTCTCCTAAGGCATGGGACTAAAACTGTCATCACTATGTCCACCTCTACAGTAGCAACCACTGAAAAACTGTACCCTTAATTTACCTAACTAGAAGCCGGCGTGTCTCCTGCCATCTGGTATCAAGGAAAGAACCAGTAATTCCAAGGAGATCATTTGACTTTGCTAAAACCCAGTGAAGTCATTCTACTGAAGTTAACCACGCATAGTTATTGGGTGACCAGTTCTTAATTAACCTGACACGAGCTAACATTAGACTAAACGAGGCCTACGAACATGGGATAGAATTTTAGTCCGTGACCGATTCTTTGCTGAGATCACCATCAGGGATTCGGCTTCACCTCCAATTTCTTCACTTTATCACACGGACCCTCTAATGTACTTTTTGACCTTCATTGTAGTGATTTACCCTCTTCACCAATGGCCTGAGCAACTAACTCTCGAAGTTCTCCCAATGTGGGCAGACGAAAATGTAAGCGTACCTATCGTAGGATCCATGCTCTGATCACATCCTGTGATTTTAAACACCAGCCTGTGTACCTCTCGCTCTTCATGCCATCTTATCCTCTTCACTGACTTGGCAGAGCTGAGTAGGTCGTTCTTGGCAGCCCCTAACATTCATCTACGCCTAAAACTGCTACCGTTGCTCATTCTAGTTACTACACTTTACGGAATAGATGCACTATGGTGTAGGTGTGTTGTCGCGATCCAATAATCACCATAACCACAAGCTGGCACCCAAGCCAGACTACTTCTCTCTTGCATTTCAGGTGTCGCATCCGCAACAGACGTTCTGCTAAAGCTTCTGTCCTCGTACTGGCGATTCCGAATCTGCTACCGTATCGTTTCTGTTAGCTAGAACTGGCGCTCCAGTTCTGGCCCGGTCAACGGTAACTACGCGGATTATCGCACTGGATATCGAATTTCGGCGATCGATTAAAACCGTGATTGCTGCTGTCTCCGGAACGGCCTGCGCACCTCATATTCCCCACTCGTACTGCTGAATAACATCAAATGCTGCGACAACAAAAATGACAGCGTAAAAGCCATTCTTGGCTAGTGTATTTAAGGA
>LUCM01010110.1:35895-58638 GCA_008360955.1 Fasciolopsis buskii
CCTTGTTTGAGGACTTTAAGCCTGATTGTGGAAAGTTTCCGACTACGTCGAAGATGGAGTTGGCACAGACCAGCGGCCAACTTGGCATCCCTTTCACGCGAGTTTTCTCATTTTCTCCACTCTTAGCATCCAGTTTGGTAGCGGCATTTGATTTCCGGCCTTGCCCGAACACGTGAAAATCAGCAGTTGCGAAGTTACTTCAATGCGCAATTTTGTGGTGCGGCCTGTGGATCTTGGGAAGTTTCTCTGTGGCTCAATCGACTCTCTGCTAAGGAGAGGATGGAGTTGCAGCTTCCTGACGTTGACAACATGGATGCCTGGCTGTGAAGGAGGTAGGCCACAGCTGTATTGGGGTTCCGTCCCTTTTGCCAGGATCTGTCCTGTCGAAAATTTAGACCTCATGCCGATGTCCGCCGTCGTTTTGCCTGATTCACGCTCGATCGTTCTGGCAAAGAATTCACATGAAAACTGCTAAGCAGAGCTCACCATTACTGAAGTCGCGTAGCTCTCATATCCACCGTCCTGCGACTCGCCCACCTATGGCGATGGCCAATCTTTGTCTGTGGTCGTGGCACTGCAAACTCTGTGGGACCTTTTTTCAAGCTGAGTCTCCCCTGGTTAACCACAGCATCTATAACTGGAACTCCTAAACTATTGGGCAGAAAGTCAACCAGCGGCAGCTTCTTTATTGCCTTCCTCCTTTCCTTCCTTTTATGCACCTCCACTGACTGCATTTTTGCATGCCCCAAAAACCATTGGTTTGTTCCGTATTTATGCCCAGCGGAATTATTCATTTGTTGACCCCTAAAATATGGAAGTATTTTTGTTTTACTCACGTGGTCAACGTATTACCTGCTATTAACACCCGAGCAAGCCGATATTCTTATACCATCAGAAGCCCCCAGCAGATTTCTTGGGTAGAGCACCCGGCGATAAGTTCCGTTTTCCAAGCTACGCGTAGAATAGATATATTCCTAATCTGCTACTGACAGCATAATCGGATTCCTGCTGGTTCCTCATGTGCCTGGTTGTTTAATTCTCTTTGGAACTTAAGAACTACTCATCAGTTCGAAATTCGCAGCTTCCACTAACCTAGGTTTATCAACAATTTGGAACCTGGTATCTGGCTGGTCCCACCTAGACCATACATGCATTCCACCCTTCAACTTCCGGTTTCACCTGCGTCATCACAACGATGTGTCCGCATGAAATACAGTCTATCGGCATTATTGGTAAATAGCTCTGAACCTGGGCTGACCTTCCAAGGCCGTACAATGTCCCTACATTGATCGGACCGAAAGGCGATGTTTGCCAAAAATTTCTTTTGATAACTTCTTAGCCCGTTGATGCACCTTACCAGAAGGACACATAAAACAGTCTCAAACAGAATGATAAACCCTCCCGATATGGTGACGTTAGGGATACTTTAGCCTTTGGATCTCATCCGTTAAATGCGAAGTTACCTGCTAATCAAATCCCCAAAAGAATGAACAATGGCACTGGAGATCAGTCATACTAAGGCATCTCAAATTTAAAGCGACTATGCAATTGCAAATAACATCTGTAACTCACTAGAGCCTCATGCCGAAACTTGATTCTCCATTGCAGCAAGAACCTATTAATTTCGCACAAAGCAAATGCTTTTACCAAACTGGGTGCTAAGAGTGGAGAAAGTGAGAAAACTCGCGTGAAAGGGATGCCAAGTTGGCCGCTGGTCTGTGCCAACTCCATCTTCGACGTAGTCGGAAACTTTCCACAATCAGGCTTAAAGTCCTCAAACAAGGCTTGTAATGGGCTAAGTTAATGGAACAAAACTGGGTGTGCAAGAAAGGCATACATTCAATAGTGAACACAAGACGCCACTTTGCGGCTTAAAGTTCCCAAACTTAGGAACAAAAGGCTTTGGAAAGCCGGGAGTCACGCAGAGGCATGACCCTAGCGGAGTTTGTTGTGGAGTTTTTCTTAGTAATACGAACAACCAAGATGATTTACCTACTGGCGGAGTGGGAATAGTGCGACCAATGTATGGTCAGTAAGTCATCACTGCCTATAGAACAGCGTAAACGGCTGCTAGTGACTGCGTCCTCCTAAGCAAATTTGGGGGAGTTAGTTCGCAAGTGAGCCTGAAAATCAATTTGATTATACGGACGGCCTTGGAGGCAGTTTGCCATAAATGGTCATCTGTCTTTGTAGTGCCACTTGATTCGGTAACTTTGGGTAGTGAGGGAAGTCTGTTTAGTTCTCGTTGAAAGCGGCTCCGGAGTTAATGGAGCAAGTGTGAAATGGCAACCTGTTCCATGATCTTGCTGTGCCAAATACTGAAATGAACCTAAGGCTGACGGCAAACTTACTGAAGGGACAGGCACTAGAAAGCTCAAATGCTACAAGAAAATGAATGGAATTTGGTGAAAGTGAACGTTGTGGAGAAAAATAATAATAATAATAGTTATAATACTGTATATTTCTCGATTTGCGAGAGGCATGCGCATGGCAAGATCAAATTGTTACAAGAATGATGCACAGGAAATGTAGATGATAGAAGTGGAATGGGATAAAATGGTGGGAGCAATAATGAGTTATTTTAGAAGCTCACTGCAAGGTGAAATGAGATGCTGCAAAGCAATAGGGAATTACAAGTATGCCAGTGAAAAGCAAAAAAATAGAAAACTCAATTTTTAAGACCGAGAAATAGTTTTCTGGGACTGTTTGTAATTAGCGGANTACGAGTCATCTCGTGTTTAAGTGCACCAAATGTGCTTATTGCTCGCGCACAACATGGACGGAGCCCGGCGGTGGATATTGATACATGGCTAGAGACACCAAACGTCGGAAGCGTTACGTAATGGACGGAAACGTTAAGCTAAACAGACGACAAGCAGTGGTAATGTGGTGATTGGATGAAAGTGGTGAAAACCAGGCGGAACGTCAGGCAAATTGGATGAGACACGTAGCTGACAACAAATGGCCGAAAAATGCTGAGAGCGGAAAATGATTGTCTCAAAGTATCTGCAGAAAATTTGTGAAGCTTTGGATACGGAACTCTAAGGATATTGATAATGTCTACATACGCATGGTGGTAAGCTGTACCAAGATGCGCGTCAGATAAGAGAAGTTGTGTATTGACAATCCTTAAATACACTAGCCAAGAATGGCTTTTACGCTGTCATTTTTGTTGTCGCAGCATTTGATGTTATTCAGCAGTACGAGTGGGGAATATGAGGTGCGCAGGCCGTTCCGGAGACAGCAGCAATCACGGTTTTAATCGATCGCCGAAATTCGATATCCAGTGCGATAATCCGCGTAGTTACCGTTGACCGGGCCAGAACTGGAGCGCCAGTTCTAGCTAACAGAAACGATACGGTAGCAGATTCGGAATCGCCAGTACGAGGACAGAAGCTTTAGCAGAACGTCTGTTGCGGATGCGACACCTGAAATGCAAGAGAGAAGTAGTCTGGCTTGGGTGCCAGCTTGTGGTTATGGTGATTATTGGATCGCGACAACACACCTACACCATAGTGCATCTATTCCGTAAAGTGTAGTAACTAGAATGAGCAACGGTAGCAGTTTTAGGCGTAGATGAATGTTAGGGGCTGCCAAGAACGACCTACTCAGCTCTGCCAAGTCAGTGAAGAGGATAAGATGGCATGAAGAGCGAGAGGTACACAGGCTGGTGTTTAAAATCACAGGATGTGATCAGAGCATGGATCCTACGATAGGTACGCTTACATTTTCGTCTGCCCACATTGGGAGAACTTCGAGAGTTAGTTGCTCAGGCCATTGGTGAAGAGGGTAAATCACTACAATGAAGGTCAAAAAGTACATTAGAGGGTCCGTGTGATAAAGTGAAGAAATTGGAGGTGAAGCCGAATCCCTGATGGTGATCTCAGCAAAGAATCGGTCACGGACTAAAATTCTATCCCATGTTCGTAGGCCTCGTTTAGTCTAATGTTAGCTCGTGTCAGGTTAATTAAGAACTGGTCACCCAATAACTATGCGTGGTTAACTTCAGTAGAATGACTTCAATGGGTTTTAACAAAGTCAAATGATCTCCTTGGATTTACTGGTTCTTTCCTTGATACCAGATGGCAAGAGACACGCCGGCTTCTAGTTAGGTAAATTAAGGGTACAGTTTTTCAGTGGTTGCTACTGTAGAGGTGGACATAGTGATGACAGTTTTAGTCCCATGCCTTAGGAGAGGCCTATCTTGTGCCTTACAAGCAGGGACCCTACTGTTTTTTAATGTAAGTGCACAAAACGGCCAAACTGCAGTTCTATTGGTCACAGCTACTTTAATAAACAAACTCACGTGGAAAGATTTTGGTGTTATCTGATTTCAGCTGACGTTCTGCATGCATGTCAAACTTCTTACCTTCATGACCAAAATCCCTCGTTGCCCATGAACCGTTGCCACGGTCTGCAAATTTGGCGGCAGACTGGTGTTTCTGAGAACATCAGATAGCTTCATTTTCTTCAAGTAATTCGAAAGGCATGGTTGGCTCTCCCGTCAAATTTTATGATTAACCGCATGCTCCATTGAAAATTACAGTTTGCATGGGAGCACAAATTGAGGAGCTTGTTCAGATTACACATTCTTATGAGAAAAACATATGTGAACTTCTGCGATGAACAAGCCTTTTCCACGCACTTACTTTCAGGTTCTAATGCCGGCGGTTGCGGTAGAGAAGACGGCAGCTGTATAATCTTGGCCGATTTTTTCCGCTTCGTTTTTTACATGGACATGAAATTCAACCCGAAATGAGAAAATTCAATGCAAATGTGAACACTGGTGAAATCCTTTATGAATATTCCAAATTACCGGGGTAGGATGCACGCTTGTTAAAAAATGATTTCCGTTAATAAATCGAGGATGTTTGATGAGGGTTCTGCAGCTGAGAGAACTGCATATCCCTCGAAAAATTCATGAATTGTAAGAACCGAAGCGTCATCAGCAAAGAAAAACAGATTGATGATTTGTATGATAAGTCTTGAGTTACATATCCGACGCTAGGAAGAGAAAATGAGAAAAAATAGGACTTTTTCCACTTACTTTAGCTTTCAAATTTCATGTTGATCACAATTACTAAAAAAAAGAGGGAAGACTGATAAGAACAGTCGAAGGTTGAATGCGGTAAGAGCATCTGAGTAAGTGAGGCGGTTGACTGTAAATTTGGCGGACCTCGTTGCCACAGCCGGGTATTTCCAGCAGCGGAGCTCTGGAGTCGGGAGGACGTGCGCTCATAGCACATTAAGATTCCGGAGCACCTTACGCCGCCCCGATTTCCAAAAGGAATTTTGACAGGTGAAATCTTTTTTCAAATGAACTTGGGAGGACAATATCTGCAAAAAAAACATGTCGGGATTGCACGATCCCAAAACTCCAAATAAAAGAGTCTATTCTTCTGGCCTAGGGTATTGACTGAATATAATGCTTCAGGTCGTGTCTCAAACAATTCAACAAAGCCTAATCAATTTTTGCCAGGAGTCTCCACAAATACAATTCATTGTGGGTGTAGGCAGAGAAATTTCATCAATGAAACAACGTAAACCCAATTCTTAACTGACACTGGGTTCTCTTTCACTAAGTATGCAGCAATGCATACAAATAGGCCTAAGTGTTCATATCAGATTCTCGGCTACTCCGAAACTAATGTTCAATGCCCTCAATAAAACCTCTTCTTCTGGATGCATATGACAGCAAGCCCATTCCAAGCGCGAATGTTGGTATCATTTGATGCCTCATTCTACATAACGTTTATCACTATTCGTTCTTATCGTTCAATGCACCACAGACCTCAGCTGGAATAACTTCAGACTGTCATCTTCCTTTTTTGGTGCCAGATTTGCGCGTTTACACTCGTGTCTTTCCAGCAGTATACTACACAACTTATGGACCCATCATCACACGTCTCACCCTAACGTAAAATCAAACAGACCCATATCTGAAAGAAACTAATACAGGACGGACAGATACAACCCGTTCCACCGGCCGCGATGAAGTAGACATTGCTATTATTCTCTACAACTCACGAACGCAAAATGATGACGCTATTGCAAGTTGGCTTAAAACTGGAGGCCACGTAATCTGATTTTCACCATTTATGATCCTATGAGCTGCCAGGTCCT
The DNA here is from genome assembly GCA_008360955.1 of Fasciolopsis buskii. NCBI lineage: Eukaryota > Metazoa > Platyhelminthes > Trematoda > Plagiorchiida > Fasciolidae > Fasciolopsis > Fasciolopsis buskii. The sequence goes on from LUCM01010110.1 coordinate 42,019, forward strand.
GCCAATTGCACATCTTTACTGCTGAAATTGCCCAATGGCGGCTCACATGCCCACCATGTTGACAGCTAATCGCCACGAAGGCACCCACACTAAGATCCCTGTTTCAGGTGCCGCCACCATTGTTTGCCGCCACCATTGTCTGCCGCCACCATTGTTTGCCGCCAACACCACCTCCAATTTTGCCTTCCACAAACGCGGCTATCAGTATATCAATACTTACCATCAGCTAGACACCCGGATGCAAACAAAGGACACCGAGACCTGTTTCTGTTTTTACACTGGCTTACCAGCGTCGGATGTCATTCAACGCATTCCATATTAATCCTCATCCTCCCCCTCACTGTCGAAGGCACTTCCTTTCTTCATGTCTTCATGCAATGATTCGCCACAAATCTTCATCATTTTTCGTCGTCTCTCTGCATTCGCAAAAGGATTTTAATAATCTCCTTGGCTGCAGGATCCACGGTAAATTGACTGGCGTTCTTTTTCATCGCAGCTTAATTACTGGGCATCTACTGGTCTCTAGTAATCCCGCCTCCGGGTATTTTGGTTCGTTTTGGCAATTTTTTATCCGTGCTCATGGTCTTTTTTGACTTTTTCAGCGATGTTTAACTTTCGTATCCATTTTGTAAACTCGATAAATCTGATCACTGCGGAACTCTCTTTCAACTCGCCGCCATTCTCTAATTGAACCTTACGGTTGTGCTACACGTCATTGGTGCGTATAAAAATCTTGTTCCCGTAGAACGCCATTTTTCATCATTTTGTCGCCAAATCTGTCATTACGTCTTTCATTCGGCCTGTAATAGCCATGAGAAATTTCATTATGCAATGAAACACGACTCTCAAAGTATTCCAGCAATGTATCAATTCATGTATGAACAAACTTCGTGGCCTCCATTTCCATAAAGAACTGTAGAAGGAGCAATCAGTTTTCGTTGGCGAGTCATGTTCAATAAAATGTGTACTCTTTTATGCTGGCCCGTGGAGCAGATTACATTTGTGCGTTCCGATATAGTAAATCCGAGCCTTGGACCGGTTTGCCTTTGCGATGCCTAGAAACGTGCGAAGAATAGGCCGGATTATGCACAGCGGAATCTAAGTAAGACAGGTGTGCAAAAGCCCACATCCGCCACGGAAAAGTCGGAAAAGATTATATTTCGGTAGTTTCCCAGCTAAGGATTAATTTCAGTGCAATAATAAGAGCGCGAAACTGTATATGCTTCTAAAAATGAGGAATTGGATAATGGCATAACCCGCACACATCGCAAAATTCAGGAGATGCTTCTTACTTCAAACTCCTTCACCAATGATGCCCCTCAAAAAAGAAGTTAATTTCAACTCCGCGCGGCTATAGTGGACTGAGATGTAGTTTCATTTAGAGTTCCATACACTTCTGTGTGGTAGCAAGGGAGTCGTTTTGCAAGTGTCCATTAAATAATAATAATCTCCAGTCTTTCTGTCACCTTTTGGAACGGTCATTCAGGATGGATTTTAATTGGGCTTTATTTATCAGCGACACACTTTCCAGGATTTTAAATATTCTGTGCACTATTATAATTAGTTCCATAGCATCTGAAACTTGAATCAAGGTGTGTTCTGCGAAGTTCAAACTACTATAGTGATGCAAACTCACGTCCCTGGCTGTGTGAGGGTGAGAAATAACTTTGTGTCTTATTCCAAAGAATCCTGTAGAGATTTTGCAATTACAGGCCGGTATGCTGCTCTGTAGACAAGGAAATGCATCGACGATATCGCGCACCACAAACCGAATGGCAGTAGATAATTTTTGTTGTTTTTGCTAGTGTTGAAATCACACGTGTGCAGTTCTTCTGTCTTCTGCAAATGGAAAAAGAGTAACATGCATATTAGTGTGAAAAATGACGTAGAGGTAAGGTAGCAAAACTAGCGATCCTGGAAGGACCCCTTAATAACCCCAATGGTGGCCGGATGAGGCATAGATGAAGTTTGGTTTAAGTTCACCAGGTGCATTCTAGAGGTCGAATAAGAAGAGAACCAACCCATCAATCAGTTTTCAGTACCGCAGATTTTGATCTTAGTGAAAAACGCACGATGGCATGCACGATTACAATCCTTCGTCACACCTGAGAAAGTCACAGTCACTGACTTTTCGGCGCTGGTATCTTTCGTCGCCTTGTTTAAGAAATGAGTTGTGAATGTATAAAATGGTTTATTTTAATTGAAACCATGTTGCCCGGCATTGTTGTGGTCAAATACTGATAGCTAAGCTGTTAACTCACTTTTTACTATTTCGTCAAAATCCTGGAGAAGATTGAGGCATGATTACTCAGCTGGTAATTTGAAGGTTCCCGCTTTGAGCCGTCGTTCTGAATTGGGATAAAGATAGCAGTTATCAGTCGGTAGGGGAAAGTGCTAACGACGCACGATATTCAAAACCCAAAATTTGAAAAAGAGTAATAGGAGTTCATCTGGCCCAATGTGGAAAGGCTGTCTTAATTTAAGCAGCCGTGGTTTAACGTCACTTGGATGATATGAACCTCCTGAGTTTGGCAGAAGCGGAGGACACTGAGTAATGTCTGGTTTTGTGCCGTCGTCCGTTGTCATACCAAAATAGTGCGGGGCGCGGTCATATTCACCGCTGTGGCCGGCGCACATCGGACGGGCAGCTTGGCTGCAGAGGTTTGCGGGTGCAACTAGATTGATGGACTACACCTCCTGCACTCACACTCAAACAATGTTTTTCAGGTTGGGCGGCCAGCATTCAGTTAGCCCCACACATCAGCAATTTTGTGGTAAACAGCACTGTAGCTTATAAATTCACGTGCACCACTTTGCACGGGCTCCCTCTTGCTCCTTCCCAAAATTCTTCTGCCGAATCCATACAACACGGATTCACGAATGGACAGCACTTTTACCGGCATCTGATATAAACTGACGTTCACAATTTATATTAACATCCGAAAACAGCTGAGGACCGTAATTTTTCATCAACTTCTATCCTGATCTGCGAAATTTGGCAAAGGATCGATGCTCCTGGTGACAGTTCTTCACACGAGTCCACGAGACGTGGCCTCATTTTATTCCGGTTCTCCTTCTTCTTTTCCAACGCCACCTTCATCTTTAGACCAAGCTGAAATTTATGAACTCAAAATTGCTTGCAACAAACCTCATGTATTAGTATTACGATCGCACAATTCCCATCGATTGTCGACACTTTCGTTGCTAAACGGACCGTGCTTTCAGAATTTTTGAGTTTTATACTGCCTTTTTTATATCCATTCTGGTTTACACTCATCTCCATTCCGTTATCACATCCATATTGATCCTCATCTCCACCCTATAACTCTCTTGATTATCGATTATTCCGGCCAACAGGCAACGACTGCCATTGCCCTCCAGCCATATTCTGCGCCCGCGATGCGCACCTTTGCTGCATTCAAACATAGTATTACTTACAGTACAGGACTGGTAATCAGCCACAAAAAAATCTTCGCGAACCATTACCTTGTTTTGATTTACAACCCCGTGTTTCGGAAATCACATTGCCTGTTATGCCGTTGTAAGCGAAACCACATTACATTTTATGTTTGACTTCTGTTTTCCGTGTCCGCACTGTGCCTTCTTGGCCAAATTTTGACTTCGCCCTTTGCCTGACTGTCGTATGCCGAGAAATATGCAAAAACAAACAAAACTTCCAAATTACATTAAGGTCGCTCTCACCCCTTCTCCCTTCGATTTATATTGTTCGTATTTCGTGTGCATCATCTATGTAAATCTTGATCTTGCCTTGCGCATGCCTCTCGCAAATCGAGAACTATACATTATCATTATCACTATTATTATTATAGAGAGGGAAAATGTTCACTTTAGACCTTTGTTATTTGCAAAATTTCAGCTGCGCGTGTCCCCAAAATTAACAAAATTGATGTACGCATTATTCGGGGAGTGTTGTGTTTTCAACGACTGGCCACTGCTTCAGATTTTAGTGAAGTGTGGCGCTTGACGTTCGGTTTCCCCGCGGAAGTATTTGAGAAGTGATTTAATCTCTTCAAACTGGCAGTTGCCTGTAATTCCAGAATAATCTATTTCGTTCTTTTGAATCTTTAATTAAAAAATAATCTTCCCTAAGGTTATTCAGGGTGCTCAAAGTTTTCGTATTTGTCAGCCACTGGGTTGGAAACATCATAGCCAAGCAGTGGCCAAGAATGGAGTGAAATTGGTTGGCTGCCAGTACCGCTCCGCTGGCAAAAACAATTACCAAAAATCTGACTGCAAATCGTAGAGAGGAGACAATTCATTTAGTGTCTGCTGCGTGGTTTGATGGAAGCTGCTGAGGAGATATCGGGGGAAAAGCTAAAAATTTGCAGGCAATCAAAAAGCGATCAGATCCCAATATTTTTTATCCACGTATAAACTCGACTGCATAGGGCCAGCAGTAAAAATATAACCAAGAGCACCGTTGGCTCTTGCGGGTAACGCAAAATGCTATATCCACCCACCCAGTAGCACAATGAAAAAAGACTCAGGAAAGTATTCAGTGGCCAAAGTAGACCAACAAATTACAGGCGCATTGAGATCGCCCACCACTGGCTTGGGATCTGGAAGATCACTGGCCGCTTCAAGTGGAGTAAATGTTGGAAAGAACTAAGCACTAAGGGGGCGACAGATACAAATGATTGGTGAGTTTAGACGCATGATTGATGTAGTCAGTCAGATAAAGCTTTGCAGCTCAGTAAAGCTAGGGTGACTTTCCATGAGGTTGAAAAGTTGTTCCCTACATACATGAGAGAGTCTGCATCAAGCATGATTACCTTTTCTGAAAGCAGTATAGCCATATGAAGCCACGTCACTCTTGGTGTGTTATCGGTTAGCCATTTCTCAATGATGGTAATGAAAATCTTTCTATGAGCACCCAACGACAAGCGGCACGTGCACCTTATTTAAAGTTTTGCGAATGTTAAGCATCAACAACCGGTTTGTTTCACTAATATAATCATGTGATTGTGGATAACTAGAACGTCACCCGCAGCGTAAGATTTGACTTGGGTGCTAGGTCATTGTCAGTAGTGCCTTCAAGACCGTTTGGCGACTATCTTTTATTACATTTGATGCAAACGGCAAGGTAGGTTGAAACTTTGGAATGGCCGATAAGCATTATGAAGATGCTCGGAAGTAAGCTTTTTAACGGTAACGGTGCGCATGCTAAGGCCTGAGGAGAGGATTGGATCAAAGGAAAGATATCTTGATTGCGTTTGAAGTAAATCGGCGGGATGTGGTACCGTGTGGGAAGGCATGACGTCCGATTGAGTGGAAACGTCTAGGGAAAGACGTTGACTGTAGGCTGATCGGCACATGCACGGTGTTTACTGTCTGAAGGTGGTCAGCCAAGGGTGGCACAAAAAACAAGATCATGTCTCCAGTTCCCTATGGCTCATGCGTGCATTTTGGGGTATGGATGGCAGGTCAACAGTAGAGAAATATTTCTTCGGGGACAGTAAGACGGGTAGAAGTTCTGACGATTTGGCGGGAGATTATTTTCGTGTTTTAAGGGAAAACAGGTAAACAGGTGAGATGGTATATTCATTCCACAAAACAAATATGCAAACCCATAAACGTTGTGCCGTGTTACAAGTGTTTGAATTGAGGTCGCATTAGAACTGAAAATGTGATAGGCACTTTATTGGCAAATGACCAATAAGGGATTTAGCCAGAATTTCATGTTCAGAAAAATTCATCGAATTCTTTTGACTAGAAAGTACGTTCCGTCTTTGCTAAGAATGCCAAAATTACACATTAGATTAATAAAAACAACGATTATGGCTTACGAGAATGAAAGATGTATTTTGGCGTCCGTGCATCATCAGAGTTGATCAATGCATCAGGCAAGGTCAGCTTGCCGATGGTTAAATGTAAGGCCGAGAGTTCTGAAAATGAAGACATTTTTGGCACGGTTTTGTATTAGCTTGGAGTTACAGATGCATCGAAGCAAAAAGAGAATAAGCTGTAATGATTCTTATAGTTCACATGCAAAGACAATGTTATTGGGGAGGGGAGCGTTTGCTATGTTAATAGAGTATGATTCTAGGCAAAATGCTCCTGTATGCGGAATTGAAAATGCAGAGCATTATAATTGGCAGAAGGTTATCAACAACTGCACGGGGATAATTATAATACTACACTGCGTCGGAATTGAGGTCCCTGTGGAAACGTTAGTGTGAGGAACAAGGTTTAAAACTTCGAAGTGAACAAGCCATGGAGTCAAAGTCAGCGCAACAGCGTCCGGGTGTTTCAGACTTTGAGTATGATGTCACAAGGTCAAATAGCGGACTTGTTTTCTATCACTCGCATCGCATTCGATTATGTGGTTAGATACGTACCACCTTAGATGCAAAGTTTACGAAATTTGGAATGGCAAAATATAACGGAAAGAAACTACCGAAGTAAATCTTATCAGGTGCTAGCTATCACATGGTCTACCGGTTTGTTAGGCCCAGCAGGTGTTTGCAGTGTGCATTGCCATTGTTATCACTTATTCCACCTTTGACATTGGGCCGATATTTAATAAAGGATTGCTTTACTTCCTGCCACCTGACTTTGCCTGCCCACTCCTCTTGGTCTTTAGTTACGGCCAAAGGCCCCCTAATTCTGATATCCCGAGCGTATAGTCATATATATAGTGTATATTTCTCGACATTCGAGGGACGTGCGCAGGGAAAGATCAAATTTACACAAAGATGGCGCAGTGGACACACGGAAAACAAAAAGACCAGACGTGAAGATGCTGTGTCTGTGCTTTCATGAACATGACCTGCAACGTGATAGGCTAAACACAAACTTTCTAGTTTCTCAATCAAAGCTAGATAATCCTTCACCGAGGCTTTATGGGGCTTATTATCAGTCGTGCACTGCGCGTAATACTATGTTTGAATGTATCAAAGGTGCGTATCGCCGGAGCAAAATTTGGCTGGGAGGCAACGGAGGGAGTTGCTATATGGCGGGTTCCTCAAAAGACAAGAGGGTTGCATGGTGAAGATGTAATAACGGGTTGGAGATGAGGCAAAACCCAGGTGGATGGAGAGAGGTAATCAACAACATTCAAGAGTCAAAATAAAGCTGAAGACGAAACAGCGGTAAACCTTCTAGATTGCACCAAAATATTTAAGGGAGGGAAATTACACAAATTGTGGACAGAGACAATGTAGTTCAAAAGAGTGATCACTAGACTTATGCAGCTGAGAGCGGACTTTGATGTGTTACGGGAAGAAAACGGGTACGTGCGAGAATTCTAATCGATCCTTAAATAAACTTGCCATAGATGACTTGCGTGTTGTTCTTGTTTAATATCGGAGGTTATGATGTTCTGAGACCTTGAGGGTCTGGAGGTTGGAGGGTTGCGCAGCATTTCAGTTGTGTTAGTAACTGTGTTTTGGCTAGTCGAAATGTTTCATATGGGATGAGGTACTCGGGGTGGTCATTGGCGTGGCTTGGTTTGTCTTGGGTTTATGCGGCCCGGTAATACAGCCTCAGATCCGGAAACCAGGTTCCTAACAGGGATAAGCAACCAGCGCATAGGATGGAGTCGAGCTTTCGGCAAGAGTTTGCGTTGTATCTGCGGTCCCTAGCGAGCCTGGAGACGAGCCGAAAGGGGAAGGCACTCTTTAATCTGTTCCAGCTGGTTTTAAGAAGAGTAAACAAAAACTGGAAACACCGAAAACAGGCGGCTTCTCAAAAGGACTACAAGGTCCAGATGATCTTTTAGGCAAAGTCAATTAAACATGAACTGGCACAGACAGCTCTGGGTGCAAGATTTATTGGCACAAATAAACCTCACCAAATAATTGCTGGGGTACCTTCCGGCAGTATTCTGTTCGCCGTGATCTTTTCCCCGGAAATTCAGTAATATTTTTGCTCCAAATTCATCATGTTTATTTGTGTCCAGCGTTTGAGCAATACGTAATCAAATTCTGACGCCAAGTCGAAAATCCAGCTGATTTGCACACTATGAAGTTGGATTATAAAGCTTACAGATGTACAAGACAGAACAAACCTAAAAATGCGACATTAAACACTCGAAACGAGAGCCAGAAATAAGCGCGGGTTCACGCTGGCCCAAAGTGTAGATTTTCAAAATCCGGCGCTTAGTTAGAACAAGCAAGTATCTAGGTACAATTAAACACATGTCAGTTGGACCAGAAATGCCACCCGTTTGGCAATAGTTTCAGGAATTCCGAAGGCAGGACTTTCGTAGGATCTTCTCTAGCTGTTTGTTACAAAAAGCTTGCGTTGGCTAAGCTGTTAACGACTACAGTTAGAAGCAACCGAAAGACTGTCGTCATCTTACACTTCGCTGTGGTCATGAAACGTCATATTCCCTCGGGTATCCCACCCGGAGACAGGATATCAGTGGAGGAGAAGGGCAATTTAGGATAAGGAGAGTAACCGTGATTCATAAGGTTAGAAGCAATTTACTCGAGCCTATTGCGGCTGCTACTAGGCCTGATGATTTTGTTTTCGCCAGTGCTAAAAACTTAAAAACAACTGACCGTGTACCGGGAGAGGTGAAGCTAACCTTTTACACTCACCATCTGTACAGGCAATGAGTGGCAAGGAGGCTAAGGGACCATCCTCATTCGGGGGGTGATCAACCATGTTGAATCCTTGGTCAACTTCTGTATGGGAATTAACCAAGCATATGCGGTCACGCTACTAATTCCGTCAAGGCTTGCCAATGTGGCTTGCATGTATAGGGCCCGAGGTTATGGCAAGGAAGAGGATAAGTTTCCCCTATATGCTCCGATAGGTGCAGTTAAAAGGATCAATGAGATCTCTGTGGAGGGTCCCAACCTTCCAGGAGCGGACTAGGCCTTTGGAAGGTAGGCTTCCTGTGCAGCAAAACGGGGCCTTATCAAGTGGCTATAATTAACTGCACTGCTTTAGCATACTAGAGAGGATCACCGTACAGATTTGGCCACCAGCCGTCACTACCGGACCTTGCAACTACAAGCCAGATAAATTATACCGAGTAACTCTACTGTCTATCTCCGTTAGGCAGCAGTGGCCACTAAGGAGTCAAACTCACTGTATTGGCCTCAACTCCAAATGAGCAAATGACTCCAATAGTCCGGACTCAGCAACGATCCAGACCAGAGAAAATGGTTAACCTGGGGCGCCGTAGATGGAGCTGATATAGGGAAAAGATGGAAGATCATTGAGGAATCCCAATAAAACCCACAGACCGAATTTGCACTTTTCGCGATGCAAACGTCGCCAATACGAGGCAACGTGGGGAAGAACAGCCATAAAAAGGGCATAAGGGGGCAAAAGCAATGCTGACGAATACACAACAAAGCGAGGAACTAGTGACGCTGAATGCAGCACGCAAAACTTAGAAACGGCACAATGGTGTCCATCCGAGTTGAAAACGCTGGTATGGCCTTAATTTAGCACGATATGCCAAGTAGTAACCGCAAAGTATTGCATTTGTCTGCAGTCGAACGCTCACTGAACGGTAGTGTAGGTCTGCTGAAGGTCGGAGACCAAAAACATGGACGGTCAGGGCAAAGCTAACTCCCTGGCTAGGTACTTCGGCAGTTTTTATAAGGTACTTATGGGGACTCAGTAGACTGAGTGCTGGATGTATCACCGCAAAACATCGAGGATCTCTCGATAACGAATGAAAATGTACGTAGGCAACCGGAAGGCCCTAACAAAATCAGGTCGGCCAGGCAAGACGATATTCACCCGAACATCACTCAGTCATTGGCGGGCACCATCGCCGGCGTAGTTTGCTAGCTATCCCGGATTAGTATAAGCCAGAATGACTTACCAAATTGCTGGAGCAATGCAACATCATAAATAAGGGCGGCAAAGTCTCTATTATGAAAACCAATTCAGTCAACATGGCCAGCACCGTATGTAAGACGATGAAAAAGTCATTATGTACCCACATGTCAATTTTTAAACCGAGATGCTTCTTGACCAACATCGAGAAATGCACTAAAGTCGCTATTACTGTTGCAGGTACCTATCACAGCACTCAGCGCACTGTCCAACTCAGCACGGCTTCGTGATGAATTAGCCTTGCCCCATCAACCCCATGTTTCCTGGATAAAGTTTCCAAATATTGGACGAGCTTGATCAAGTTAAATCATGTTATCTTGAATTCAGCAGCAAGTCCATTTCATTGAACCGTCGCAGACTACTCGGCAAGTTAGGGCTATTTAGTGCCCGAGGGCAGGCATGTCAGCTGGTGGAAGATTTCCTATCAGGAGGACATTTTAGGTCGGGATAGCAGACTGGTGCTCTTCCGACCTTGATCTCACGCGTACCGCACCGCGGGCGTCGGTGTTGGAACCACTGTTGTTCCCGTTTCTTATTGATGAGCGGGCATCCGCTCTAAACTCACCCAGCTTTTTCTTCGCTGATACCGTCGGCGCGGTGGGCTCCTAGAGCAGCAAAGATCACGACAGGGATTAAGGGATTGCCCAGAACCGAAACAAGTTGGAACCGTCTTTAAATGTGAACACATCATTTGGTATTCCGAAGCACCGAAAGCTTTATCGTATCAAATAACCAGGGCCTGTTTATCGTGGAGGCGGTTAACAAGTTGAAGCACATGGGAGCAGCAGTCAAGTCGTTTTTTAAATAATGGAACCGAAATGCCGCGGAAGCCCAAATTACCGTAGGCGAAATATTTAAAAGGAAGTCAGCCTTGTCTCGCCAGAAACAGGAGGAAACTATATCCTTGGGCAAGGTCATAGTGGTGCTTCACTTGAATACTGATTTCAGGCTTTATCCTCCTTCTTCAAGAGGACGTCACTTGCACTGAGCGATTGCTGGAATTTATCACGTAGATGGCTGAGCGGCCGAGTGGGACGTTTCACTGTCAAGACTGCAAATTAGATCTCTTCCCGCTGAAAAAGGGAGACATCGGTGAGATTTACCGGAAACCTTTACAATCGTCAGTGGTATTTTGGATTCTACCCCAGACGGTGTCATCCAACAAGAAATGGGCACCAGCGTATATAAGCATGACAGGAAGATTGCAAATCCGCGATCCAGCACGTGAGCTAAAGTACATCTCTTTACTGACAAGGTCGTGAACTGACTGCCTGAGGCTTGGTCACGTTGCTGGATCCGTTTGCGCCTAAACCTGCTTTGAACCGCAACTGGGATATGTTCCGAGGTGGGGCAGTAAGGAATAAAGTGTCCTTTGGCTTGCAATTAAAATTTCCAAGTTCATCTGAACTTCGAACGCTTGCGATCCGCAATATCTTCCGTCGTCCCGGTGAACTAAGCTTTTTTAATTTTTCTCAGCAGAGTGAGGTGTAGTCGAAATACCGCCAGAGTAATTCTGAACATTGGAATTTCGCTCGCTACAATTCGCCCCGAGCTTTTTGGAGGTGCAGCGAATAACTAGGTGCACGACTGTGTCATGAGCAAAAGACCTGCTAAGAACCGTTGCCTGAAATGTGATTGTTCGTGCTGCACCGTTAAATAGCTTAGGAGGATCCCATTCAGATTTTCACGAATCTTGAGCATGCAGGTTTTCCATTCAGAACTGCGGGGAACTAGAATAAACCGGTAAAGTCGGTTTTCTTTGGCCAACAGCAGAAACGCGCATCTTTCGTAACGGCGTTCAAATATTTGGTAAAGTTTTTTTCGAGGTACCGCTGAGATATTCACATTCAAAAACGTAAGGTAGAATAAGTCAGTAGGTAAGACGATGTGAGCCAGTTTTTCTATGCTCAGAAGATTCATCCGTAACTCCTTGCGTTGAATACTTGCATGGAACGCCGGAGGAGCAACGTTTTCTCATGGTACGAGGTGTGATTTCGTTTCTCTACCTTTCCTATCCACGGAAAAAGAGGTAGATCCAACGCTACGGATACTACTGGGAAAATAAAAATGACGAAGGCGGATGCCAATTTCGCAAGTGCCATCAACAATATTCCGGAATCTTGTTAGGCCCATTGGTCACTTCTGTCCTGCGCGAGTTTAACTGGTGATAAATCGTTTTGAATCACGATGTTTTGTGGCCAAATTTCCATGAGCATTCGCTTTCACATTCGAGGATTTCATCAGGTAAGCTCGTGTTTATTTAAGCCATTTTAAAATCATTTGAATTTAGCGCATTTGGTAATATTAGGTTTTATTTCACGGTGCGGCTAAATAAAAACATTAACGAAAGTAAGATGATCGGTGACCAATTTTTGGGTATTGGCCGTGGAGTTTCTTGCGCTCACGTTATAAAATATGGGATCCATTGCGATCGGCGTTCGTTCTGATAGGGATAGACTTGCTCAGGAATAAGGGAAAATGTTTTCACTTACCCGGATGTATATATCCTTGGGGTCGAATTACCACCGCTCTGTTTCACTGCTAAACAGGCATTACCAAATAATCCGTACCGATGTAATACCACCGCCAGAGGATGGATCCACAAATGAAAGGACCAAAGAAAGTGAGTGTTTGAAGACCAAGTCCCTCATCAAAAGCTGAGATGAAACAGATCAAAGGCGTGAAAAAGATCGAAAGTCAACAACAAATATGACTGAGAACAGCAGGTGAAGTCGATGGAAGCCTGAAGTCCAAAGTTCTAAGGGAAAATATAAATCAGCTGTATGCGAAGTCCATCAAACAAGGAAGGCCAGGGCCAGTGGATAATAACGGAATGTCTTTAGTACAAAGCTGCGTTGGGCCGATGGTTAACGACAGGAAAGCATAAGGAAAAAAGAAATTCAAGATACAATAAAGACACTCCGANTGGTTGGCCTGCCCCGATGGCACCGGTTGTTAAATATCAGTCAGTGTATCTATGGGTGGGTGCGCGGATCGAACGGCCAACGCCTCTCCTGTCAAAATTACCGAGCGCTTTTTGATTCAGGCCTCCTGTCATTTTGGTTAGGCTTTAGTGAAATACTCGGTAGTGAAACCTTACAACTAGTGTGAACCTATGTGGCACATTGCTTGTGACGTCAAAGCCACCGGAAACGGGGCCGCCCACTCAGACCTGGAATTTTTGAATGTGCAGGCGAGGCGATGGCCGGGTGATGAGTCTTGCAGGCTGCCTAATTGCCACTGGCAGTTCCAGCAATGAGATGGGTTGCCTCGTCGAAAGTGTTAAAAACCAGTAAGGTTGCACCCACCTGAACTCCTTTGTCGACTGGACTGCCGCACCAGTCCGTAACATTAATGAGACTCGTCTGGCATGATCTGCATTCTCCGGACTCATGCTGTGCCTCGGTTCGCAGGAAACCAGCGGCCAGGCTCCGTGACTTTTGGAATTGTGGATAGCACCTCAACTGGACGACAGTTTTGAGGTTTCAACCTATTGCCGGACTTTAATATTGGCCACACTGCACAGAACTTACACTCTTCCAGGGCTTGACCCGCTCGCAGGGAGTGGGTCAATGGCGAACACAGGGGATGGGCTATTCGTGTTGTGCACCACTGCGGCGTGGTTACAGGATTCTACGGGGATGTCTAATCTTCGATTTTCTTGCACTGAAAGCTTCTAGGATCAAGCTATTCTTCGAGAACAGGAGGGTGGAAGCCTTCTCGAGATTCTACGAAAAAGTTGGAAATCTTCTCGGCTACTCCGACTGCCATTCTCATCATATTTGAAGGGAGGAAATTACTATCATGCACTGCCCCCGGCCATCTTCTTCAGTCCGAAAGCTTACGCACTGGGCTCTCCAAACGCCGATAACCGTGCTTGGTTTTGAGAAACTTTGAGTTCCCCACCACGTCTGCTGGAAGATGATGCCATTCTCCACGGGAGAGGTAAACGATTTAGTCGAATAATAATCATAATGTATGCTTCTCAATTTGCGGGGGCACGCGCAAGGCAGGAGCAAATTTTTACGGGGACGATGCACAGGAAATGCGAATAATAGAAATCGAAAGGGATAGGGACGTCAGAATCACCTTTAGTAATTAGAAAAGTAAGTGTATATTTCTTGACAAACTAGAGTAATGCGCAAAATTATTCAAGGTAGACACATGGCAGACACGGGAAGCAGAAACCAGACATGCAATCCAATTTGTTTTCGCTCACAAGATCATAACAGACATTTTGGTTTGCTGGGCACGAGGTTTCGGGATTTCAAATCAAAGCTAGGTAATGATTCACCAAGAGTTTTCTGTGACTGATTTCTAGTCCTACACTGCGAGTAATGCTATATTTGAATGCATCAAAGGCGCGTATCGCGGGCGCAAAATGTGGCCAGTTGGCCGGAATCCTCAAAAATCAGGAGAGTTATATGGTAAAGATGAGGATCAGTATGAATGTGCTGACGGAATAGGGATGAGTAAAAACCGGACTGGATATTAAAAAGGCAGTATAAAACTCGAAACATCTGAAAGCACGTTCCGTCAAGCAAAGAAAGCGGCGACAATCGATGGAAATTGTGTAATCGTAAGACTAGTCATTGAAGTTTCTTTTGATCAATTTTGAGTTTATGAATTTCAGCATGGTCCAGGGGTGAAGGTGGGGTTGAAAAAGAAGAACGAGAACCGGAGTCATTCAGTTCTTTTTGCACATGACAGTTCAGTTCATTTCAGTGACCGAAGGACGAAAATTTGGCTCCCCGCCACGACAATGTCTACATTTTTCTCTCATGAGCTGGTGTTCTTAGCTTTCAACACCGTGTACTTTCTTTTGTTTCTGAGAGACGGTGCTCGTCCGGTGGTGTGTGCAAGACTTGGCACCCATTCCTTACATTTCTAGCCTACAGTTCCAATTCAATTTCCCTCAGAAGTTCCGCAAGCACTGAAATGGAAAAGGAATAGAGTACTTATCTTACACTTGAGTCGGGAGAACGTACGTGGCGTTTGCATTCCATTATCTCATAACATCATGCCCACATAAATTTTCACTGCTAGACCTGCTCTGCAATGCCGTGCAACCTAGCCCCCAAATATGAAGAATCTAAACTACCGTTGCTTTTACAGATCAATCCACTGAAACCTAATGAGCTGTGATGCCAATGGAAACTGTCACTGAGTAATTCCCCTTCGGAAACATGGGTCATTAAACCGGAATGTCAAAACGCCCGAAATATTTACGGCACATCCGCAGGGTAAGCGCCAATAAGACCAGTCGTTGTGGACCCCTGGTCTCAAATAATTGGAGGTAAAGGCTGGGCAGACGTTGTTTCTAGCTCTTCGCCGAACCAAATTGCGACCGTAGTTACAAAAGTACTGGACAGACCTGGAGGTTTTGAATTCTAGTCTGGCTTACAGCCGAATTCAAAGGTTTCCTAAGGGTAAGTCTTAGAAGGTGGAAGGGACCCACTTGGGGATCACATCGAGGGCAAAATCCAGGTGCTTCTCGCGGGCAGTGTTCTTAGATAAAACAGGAGGAAGCACGGCGGGTAAAGCAAGAAAACGGGGAGTTCTTACAAGCCAACTATGTACGGTGATGGTACAAAACGCACATTGATGTAAGGTCAATTGGTGATTCGAAGCCAATTCGCCAAGTAGTGAAATTCACACCTTCTGGTGAGTTCCTCAAACATCAGAACAGCTCCTAGCCCAATACGAGGTGAAACCAGGAGGTAACAAGATTGCTTCGGAAATCCGAGGACGGCGACTGACTTATATATTGTGTACACAGCGGCTCTAGGTTTGACAGCAAGCCTCAGTCAGGATCCAGCTGCTAAATGGTCAGAGGGCGGAAAATCGTTTGTGTAAAATTAACTTTCGATAAGGGAGATAAATAGACGCTGTCTGCTGTTTCAATACAATAGATTCTGCGCTCTTGATGAGGCTGAAAAAACATGGTCCTGAGAGTGACATCGAAAATTTATTGGCCATAAGGAGAAGGCGAACTGTCCTAATCCAGAGTAACCATTGACCATATGAACTATTAGTAAAGTAATCTCAACCAGAGAGAACTGGCACAAGACAAAAAGGTTAAATGTTGCCCAAATGTGATGAAATACATATTTCTGTCAATAATGCTACGGTGCCAAGATGAGTTTCACCACTGAGAGTAATGGTTTGAATGCTGTTTGGAAAATAGCGATGGGCGGAATGCTGTTTGTCTGCGGTTGGGCAAAACCGGGGGTACTTATCGCTCTGGGCAAGGCGATAATCCGACCAAATCTCGAATATGGCGTAGATGATCGGCACCATCCCTCGAGAAGGGGATATATTGCCCCATGAGTATTCAAAAGATTGCCACTTGAATGGCTGGGAGACAGAAACGCAAGTAAACTCCCAAAAAGCTTGACACCTGAATCCGTGTCAGATTGAATACCGCAGATCATTAGGCGATATGATCGGAATGTTAAAGATACTGGGGAGTTTGACGGGGTAGGCCCTGACGGCATGTTCAGCCAAGCTATTCATAATAAAACTTGAAGTAGTGGGGCAAACCTGTGGTAGGTCAGCTCTAGGTCAAACGTAGGTGGAGAACTTTCCGCAAAGGAATAGTCCCCGGCTCGCAACAAGCAGTCAGCAGCGCATTTAAATAATGGTTAAGGTGAGGCACGAAGTTTTCTTGGGGCTAGGTTGCACGGCATTGCAGAGCAGGTCTAGCAGTGAAAATTTATGTGGGCATGATGTTATGAGATAATGGAATGCAAACGCCACGTACGTTCTCCCGACTCAAGTGTAAGATAAGTACTCTAT
>LUCM01010111.1:9828-53497 GCA_008360955.1 Fasciolopsis buskii
AGAGATCAGTGACCAACCACACGTAAGTCTACTAAGTTTCGTACTTGAAAAAGATATTCTCAAAAGTGGCTACCAAATAACGAGATTCCGACCTTCTACAACTTATTCACTTCGGTCATCCATCCAATCCTAGCCATACTACGTAAACATCGGTTGTGAAAACCCTCCATACCAACGAACACCTCCCACAAGCATACTCCACGTCTCGCAACCGCACAACAGAAACTGAACGCACTGCAGCGAACAGTAACACAAGACCTTCAACTTCAGTGAAATTATCAGGCCGATGCCACAAAGTGCTGCAGCGAGCCTTCGGATTACGGCATATTCACTTCCAAACTCCGGAGCTACCATCGTTTTGGACACGCAGCTACCAAGGTAGGTGAAACGGTCAACAACTGTTAGTTCCTCTCCATCCAGTACAAGTTCGGTCCACTATTGCCTGTCTAGTACTGTAACGAGCACTTTGCCTTTGAAGGTGCAAAGACATACAAGCCGAGCAAACCGACCTCAGTACAGTCTGTCTCAGTGCGCATTGTGTAGGTCCGCAGACTCGAACAGGCACACGACGTCGTCTGCCGTAATCTAGGTCGCATAAAGCTTCCCTCCACTTCCCAGTTCGACTTCCTACATCTCGAAGAACCTCCTAAAGCATTTTGATTCACCTCGTCCCATGAAGAAGTTGAACAGAAATGAGGGAACTGGGCACACCTTGGTCGAAACACCGCTAGTCGTTTTCGAATGAAACGTGACAGTTCACCGTATACCGCTCACGCGGACCATAGGTATGCGAGTAAAAATGCCTCGCACCAGTTTCAACCAGAAATCATTGGCAATACCTTCCGGTGGAGCGCACTGCAGTAGTGCTGGTCGATCACGGAGTCGAATAAGCACCTTTCAATCGAGAAAAAACCACGATCGTAAGACGCGCCGGCGCGTGTGGCGCGCGTTTCTGAGTCTGCGAAGCAGTGAATATTTTGGTCGGTGCAAGCCCTCGATCTGGACGAAATCCGGCCCTGTGGTTCGCTGGATGATTTACTCTCGCGAATTCGGTGTCAAAACGGCGCAGCAATTATGCGAAGCTAATACCTTAGTAAGCTATCGGAATTAAAAATAATCCTATGATGATTGCTGCAGTCACTCCAGTGTACCCTTATTGAGATGGGTATCAATCAGTGACATCACCCACGATAGCGGGATAACGCTCCTCGTTCCAAATATCACGAAGCCAAGGAACGTGAGGTGATTTCATCAACACTTCTTCACCCAATTTGAATAAGGAACTGGGAGAAGGTCGTCGGGAAACCGGCTGCTTATTTCCCCTATTCAGGAGCCGATTAATTCGACTCCACTTTCCACTTCCCGTTAGGAGGATCAAAGTGACACCTTCCCAGGATTTAGCTCCGAGACGTACGGAACTAAATACTTACTTGTGGCCAACTACAAACTGATCCTTGAAATGCTTCTGTCCAACGGTCCAGTCTTTTCCTTCTACCATGAATGAGCTCTCATTCCCCTGTCGCCACAGACTTCACTAACGCGAAGTTTGCGCTGCCACCGCTGTCAGCCCGTTTAAGCTTAAAAAGTCCCTTTGATTGTTACCTGAAGCGGCTGGCGTTTTTGTTCATTAGACTTTGCGACGCTTTGCGAGATCCAGTGTTTTTGATGAAATGCTAAGATCTAGGAACGTAAGGTGAAATTCTGCTGCCAAATAAATAGCCTGCTTAGTTTGATCACTGATCGTTTACAATTGCTATTGGTCGCAGTTCTTAGTCCCTCGGATAAGTTTTCTGTCGTAGCTGCCTTGGCGAACAGCGCCGATTCACACACAAAACGTTCGAACAGCCAATCCGGTGGTTGTGGCCTGCCGTCGATGGCCATTCAACTTGCAACAAAATCGCCATTAAACAAAGGCATGGGTCCGATTCGACGTTACGGGTCCAGCTATGATCTACACGTTATGGACAGAACCGCGCAACGGTAGCTAACTGCGATATGGTCCAATCTGACTCAAAAGTACCTTGTCGAGTTAGAGCGCCATGTCGCAGTGCGAATGCGAACTGTGTCGGAAAATTCATACTTAGATGGAACAATGATTATTGCACAGATTGGAGAAGTCTTTCCCCGTTGTCTGTTTGCGTGGCAGGCAAAGGCGCGCAATCGCCACCTAACACAGGACCTCCGATGCACTAAGTTTTCCACTTGTGCATTAAAGTCACCTGCTACCACTACAATGTCAGAGCGTTTGTTTGTTCCAAACAAGAGTGACGAGGTTATCATAAAACTCGTCTTTTCCATGTCAGTGTTGCAGTCCTGTTAAGAGCGTTGCCGAGATACAAAATAACTAGCTTAACCTACCGTCCTTTCGGACGCCCGACTGATCTCTGTAGCTCCAAATGGCACAACAAACGACTGTTGACTGGGAACCAGTCTAGAAGGGTCTGCTTCAGCCCTTCTCACTCAAGACTATTCCTACACCACGCTATGCGCTATCTTGTCCTTAGCGTGAGAGGACGAAGACGAGTGTCCGGGGCTCTTCTATGAGTTTGGACTTGGCCTTCGGTAAACAAGCTTCCACAGGCAGCCTGTCTAAACTAACACGGGAAATCGTGTACGGCTTGTATGCTCCAATTGGCGTTTTGTGGGCGAAAAGGGAGGAATGGGAACCCAGAATGTTACTAGCCTCACCGAAAGGCGCATGAAATTGTGCGTCCAATCAACTAAAGTTCCCGGTGAGTTAAGTGGACTTCAGACAGTTTTGCTGTCCTGTGGTCATAATTGATATTTCCATTTAAATGCAATTTGAACTAAGAATAAATTCACTGTTGAAGGTAGACAGCCACATTCCAAAATGTCGACAAACCTTGTACCGCTGACCAGCAGAAGCGCAACGGTGGCGTTGTGCCTTCATGCACAATTCTCAGTTTTATCTTAATTCATCAAAAGTTTTTTCCACCAATATGCTGTTGTCAGTGCTTCCATGAATAGGGTGAAAGTGAACAAGATTCCATTTTAACGTAACCTACGGCGGACTTACCAAAAAATGCCACTCTATTCCGTGATTCTATGAAGATTACTCAACAGAAAACATTGATTCTATTCACAGTACCGGGCAGCACAACTCTTTTCCGGCAACAGTGGGAAATATTACCAAAGGAAATTCCAATACTAAGTTGGAGCTTTTCGGCTTTGTTTCACCTCGGACACAATTCTCCGGACGTCCGCTCATGTCAGGAAAACCATTTTCTGATATTGACCATGTTCTCGATCAATGCGGTTGACGGCTGGATATCGGCCAGCCTCGATATCATGGAGGAAGAAAGTAGACGCATAAGCAATCAATAAAGCATAGTAGCTGCTTGTATTCGATTTCAGTAAACTGTTTAAACAATGTGGAAAACCGAATAAAATCACTAAAAACAAATGCCCCAAGAAGAACCATCTAAACAAACGAGTGCGTGTTATATAAATACAGCCGACGAATTTTCGTACTGTGTCCCGAAGGGACAATCATCCACAAGATTTTTACCCTAACCGGTGTTAGATAAAGCGACTTCGGCAGTATGCGACCGGAGGAAACGTGGCCACTTTGGCGTACCTCGCACAGTCGACGCCACACATCCAGATACACTCCTCTTGAGTAACGTCATACGTTTGAACGTAGGGCGAGTGTTCCGAATCCACAATATTTCAAATCCAATTCTCGTTCTCCAAGTTTCCTGATGACTTCGCAATTTGCTGTTATAAGATATTGTAATTGAACAAACTGGTCATCCAGTATGAACTCATTTAACAAAACGGTGGCAACACGCTACCGAAGACTAACTTTACACTTACGAAAGCACGCCACCACTCTGACACAAACAAGTCAATAACCAGCCATTAGGGCCGACATAAGCTAGAAAACCCGTTGCGCTGAAACAATAACCTGTATCTTGTGTTTGCATATAGGAAAATTTAAACCGAAAGAGGCGAACCAGTAAGCAACAAGAAGCTAACTTCGTCAGAAAAATGCAGGAAGTTTGATTTGAAGTAGGAAGTTGTGAAGCCTGAATATGAGAATTTCAGGGCGCGAGGGAATGAATTACTAAGTGGTGCAATTCATCCCGACAGAAACAATGGAATTTTCATGGAATTTTTGGTAATATGGCGGCCAGTATCATTTCTTTGTAACGTGGAACAGGTACGTTGCCAGTTCACTAAACTAATTCTAATCAGTCCCGATGTGACAAAACGCAGAAATAGCGTGAAACGGCGGGATATGGAAATCTAAATTAATTCCCATGTCCATTGTGCGGCTCAATTATCTAGGCCCGTCACCCGAGAATGTGCCTTTTGCGTGTCCCTATAGATTAGAGTACTTGCTAACTTAGCGGCCGAATGCTTACATGGCACGTCGGTTCCCTTCGATCCCCTTTCATTTGCAAGCTGTAGTTTCAATTGTTCGACTGAAGATCGGCAAAGTCATTTGTTTCATTTTTAAAACAATTTTGTTAAGAAGAACCCACAGGTTTGACTAAAAACAGTAGCATGGATAAACGATAACTGCCCTATCGTGAACAGTGGAAAGATGAGTTACAGCCGAAGGGATCCTCGGGAGAAGGGAAAAAGTTCAAAAACAATCACCCTAAAGGATTTTTTTTGAAGGCAACCCGACGGTAACAACCGTCCCAATAAAAGATTCCCGATGAAGGAGAATAAAGCGTGTTCATATAAGGACACCTAACTGCTGCTTGAGGAAGCGCTTCAACGTCGAGTGCCATTAAAGAATAAGAACGCGCACAGACCGCTACTACTGAATGAAGGTTTTCCCCAATAACGTTTAAAAACCAAACAATGCTCACAATAACCACGGACAAAAATAGAATATTGACCAGAATTAGCGGACGGATCAGCACTGTAGCTTGAAGTTTTTCGAATTAGTTCTTAAGAATGTCGATATATGTTCAAAGTCCCGAAATGATTATTTCGATTGGTTGGGGTTCCTTATTCGAACGACCTACGGAAAGGCAAATCAGCATTGCAATTCACGTTAGGACAAAACAGATTTTTAAGTTTCTTTGGTCCAGTACTTTTTTCGCCGAATCCAACACGCCGAACCCATTTAGGCTGGGAAAGCTAAAACCGACACAACGTCCCATACAACACTTCTAAATCAGCCGTATAATTTTGCCTCCAAAATCATCCTACAGACAAAACGCGATGATTATGAACATTCGAAACCCCGTTCAACAACCGGAAATAACAAATGAAAAACAATACAAGTTAAAAAGTATTCTCATCTCAAGAAATATGGAACACTATACACCCTGCGACGTGCCCCCTTAACTTCGGGGGAAGGAAGAGTGGTAATCTGTCGAATCGGATGTAATGTGCTTCAGCGTGACCTCGTTGGTTTTTAAGAAAGGAGTTTTGTAAAAATAACAGTTTAAATGCTGCAAATTCCGAAAATTTCCGTGCATATACCAAGAAGTACCTCGAGCTAGTCCGAAAAGCCGCTTTTCAGGTATCATCGATGAATTGTGATTCCAGAATGCCTGTCCCTTTTTTATTCTATGTAAGGTACGCTCCCTTCTTGGAGAACAAACAAGTCCCAACCCTAAATTAACGGTCCCATAAGTTGACCGCATCGGATTTCCCCTCCAATCACGTCCCCAAGCTGGCCGAGAAATGGGGCCACTGGTGGCCCCAAAGGTAAATTTTGACTGGCATCCGCCAACACAATATCCAAGTCCAATTCCCAGTCCCAAATAATCCGTGAAATGAAAACTCGAAGATAACAAAATCATTGGCTAGGAATGATGCAAATTTTTAAACAGCTCGTTCAGGCGAGTAGTATTGAAGTTCTAAAGGGCAATCCGATTTTTTTGGGCATGTGCTACGAATGGGTTGCATTGTATCCGTCTCCAGTTCGGCTTATTTGCATTGCAGTACATATGCCGTGTACCGAAGCGAGGAAGTGGTTTTGATTTCCACAGATTCGACAAACGACAAGCCACTCTTAATGACTTGACTGACTGCAGAAAGTTTTTCTTTTACAACATCATTAGTGAGTGCATAGAAACGCTATCGGTAATAAAACTCAAATAACAGATCCATTCGGCATCTGGATGGGTATTAAGTGAAACTACTGTTGCTCCTTGATAAGGTGTTTACAGTCCAGACGCCAAACCGTAATAATGCGTATACATCTATTCCGTTAGTTGGAGACAGACGACATTCATACCCCATGGGGTGAAGATATACCCTATTTTTTACGAAATGCAACTGAGCTTTCTTTGCCTTTACGTGTGTATTGAAAGCGAGGGTGGTGTTACTCGATATTTTTCAATCGTAGTGGACTTAATGCGGCTTACTATGTAGTATCAATGTCCAATTTCTTATTTAAGTACCGTAGATTCAGTACACAGCTGCTTCGGCACTGTTAGGAATCATTAGCCTTCTCGGATGACTTCTTGGATTAGACGTTGGACTCATTCGTTTACCGCTGGGTTCGAGCCACAGTTCTGACGCTGTGGATATGTACAAATCTGGATTCCGAACAGGGTTAAAGTGTTATACCATGCTTCGTAACCTGATATGCTGATGGGTTGATTTGGTACAGTATTAGATATATACGAAGATACAATTTAATTGGAGTTAAATCGATCACTGCCGAGTATCCTAGCCTATTGGGATAAGATGCTGGCGAATCCAATCTGAATCAATGATAAAAACGACAATCTGGTTAGTGATGTATTGCTCAATGACTGAAATGCACAATACTGACATTCGCTCGATAATATGATGGATGGTCTCATATTCGAGGGAGTTTTACTAGTGGAGGATGACAGAACGTAATTTATTTAGTGTGGCATGAGTATCTTTTGTATTCATATATACGCTAGCTCACAAATTCTATGCATTTTGGTTCTGATTTGACCCAAGAGAAGCCAAGTTGTACTGCCGATATCGTGTTGAAATTTTCACATTTTAGTAATATGAGCTACACAAATTGAGGAGTAATTGTTCCAGAACACCAAGAACTACTTTGGGGTTTTCGAAATCACGGACAAGAAGAACCCATTCATTGTCCGCTTGGATGGGTTCAGTGGATTTTACGTTTCATTTTCACTGCCTAATGGTTCAGAACCTCCACAAATAGACGTATCGCCCATCAACCTAGAGATTTGCCGTAATGATATGACTATTGTTCTTTGTTTTGGCTCAAACAGCTTTGGAATTAGTACCAACGTTTTCTTTCGACAAACTACGGAACATTAATGCTAACCGCACTCGGTCATCTATTGCTCAAATGTTGCCCAATAACGCGACGGTGCATGCCTAGATGTGGAGGGCTGTTTAAAAACTACAAAATCGTTGTACTTAGTCTTTGTTTCGTTGTTTTTGTCATTCATCCTTATTGGAATTAATAGCTTCTCGCACCCCCAAGGTAAATCACCATCAAGCGTTAACTGATATGCTTTGGCCTCTGTCGAAACTGGTCTCATTCGCATATGTAGTAAATGATTAGCTTATGAGCGTACCCCAAGTCAGGTGATAGAGAGATTGGAGGAAGTCGGTTGGTAAACAGCACTTTGACCACTATGGTGCCTTTTTTCTAAGCATCAAGAACGCTCAAGATCCGCGTCAGTATTTCTGATGCAGTCAGTTTGTTTCACTGAAATATGATTCGGTTTCAAATTGCATAAAACATTAATCTGGGCACTTGGATCGTAGTATATAGAAACTGTCTTCGTCACTGAACTGGGAAGTGGCAAAGGGGGCAATTGTGTAATCGGGCGATCTCTTGCTCGTACGCACTGTGTCGACAAGTTGGGCACATCCAAAATTGATAGTCCGTCACCGGTTGGCCTGTGACTACGCAAATGGGAATTTTCGATTCGCTGAAGGGAATGAAACCAGATATGAGCGTTCAGTTAAGGCATCAAGAAGTTAAATATACTGCTAAAGTGATTCACGGTGCTAAATCGATTTTCAAATTAACAGTAGAACAATGGAAAACAAATTTAAGGTTTTTGTAAATTTATGGAGACCAGTGGCACTCCAGCTTGGACGCAAACGTAAGACAAAAGACTGTGGGTAGAAAATCAAAGCGTCGAAATTCGCGAGCACGCAGAATCAATTACGGATGAATGCTATGTCATCTAATGTTAGTGTTCATTTTAATGACTGAGATCCTTGCGATCATGATGGCTGATTCGTGTTTCTTTGTCCCGGGTTTCTGTCATAAACTGGGATTGAAGCGTACACGATAGTAGTGGTTCCTGATAAAAGTGAAACCACTGTATGGCTGAATGCTGAACAATGGGGCATTTCATACAAAGCTAAGCGTGTACATTAAAGTAGTCCAGTAGAATTGTGCGGAATAGCTGTTTGCTAACTGTCCACGTAGGAGTGGCGATTTATCCCTGCAAATAAATGTTTTCATTTTAAACATTGGAGAAACTGACCAGAACACTTCACTGATTAGTGAATTAGCAACTCACCTTTCAAGCATCGAGTCCATTTCAGCAGAGTCACCCTTTCGCTGTTCATTCGTTGGTTGATACCTTATTGGAATTCAGTGGTTTAATGATTATTACCAGTTACAGTATAATGATCATTATTATCGAACGAAATGTTTTTGAGAATTTCAGGAAAATTAGCACTATTTTATCAGATTCAGAAGAGCTACGGAATTACAAAGCGAAGAAGAATCCCAGACATCGAGAGAAGTCAGTCTGATGTGATGTTTATCCTACAGCTACTCAACCACCACCATCCCCGCACACGCCACTACCAGTTAGCATTAGTAGAATAGTTCAGTCTGACACAGTGGCGGAAACTGCACTGTTTGACCGTAGTTTCAAGTCTTTCCGATTCTGGCGTTTTTATTTCTGTATTTTGCTCAATTTCTATGTGGATATCGACGTGTATGTTGAATAGAATGTTATTGCTTAACACAAACTGATAGAAAATGGCGTCGATATCACCTCAGGGTAACCAGATTGGTAGTGCTTATTATCTACTGGCCAAAACAGTCTAAATCTACAACGTTAGTCAATAGGTACTGCCATCACAGTGTTGAATTCCGAATCCACATCTCCCTGGACTGTGTATCCAGTTTCCAAGAAGCCCATCGTGGGCAGCAATCGAATGCCTTTTACTAAATATTGCACAAGGCCTTTGCGACTGTACAACACAATTAAGGATAAAAACGGTAACCTAGTGAGTAAACTTGGTGGACGTGACAGTACACGTAATGATTAGTTGTACCATCGATGAAGAGGTACACTTCCAGTGCAAACTTGAAGAAAATGGCAATAATCCGCGCGTCGTTTTCTCGTTAGAAATGCTTCGTTCTGACTTCCGTGACTAAATTAACCGTTAGTTTTTTGAGCGGCATCAAATTCCGTCAGCCACCATACTCAACTCACTTTCGGTCAGATTATTTGTTGCGTTTCGGCTAGCGACTACCGCTAAATCGAAGAGCATTTAATCTGTAGTGAATCTTATGGTTAGTAGCTTATATTATTGGTGATTTTAATTTGCAAAACGGAAGAACTATTTTGTCATGAAATTGAAATTCTGAGAATTCGACCGTACTGTTGTGCACTCACTTTGTGAATATTTCCACTGCCAACTTTTCAAATGCACTCTGCTCTTCCGAAGAGATATCCGGCAAATTTTCTAATTTGATAAATGCTTTTGAGCACGTTGCAAAGGCCTTGGTTAAACAGGCGCAAAGAGCTGTATCCAATAAGGTTGTAAAAAAAATGATCAGCTCATCAGTTGACAAAATCAAACAAGATTTCTTGAAGTCTAAATTGTAGTGAAAAAAGCTAGAATTCAAGGCCATTTGAGAACATCCGGTTTTGGAAATACCTGCAACAGGTACCGTAATAATGATGCGAAACGATTTAACCGAGGATGGGCAGACTGATTCGGACTAATTTTGCCGACTGACTTACTCAGTTGGTTTCATTTCTCCAATTAAGATGAAATAACCAGCCTCTGCAGATGGTTACATACATCTCACTAGGAGTGAGACTACTTTGACTGGAGACACATGCCATCTATTTCTTGTTTTATCCTTGTGTATTAGAGGACAAGTATTCTTGTGCATTATGTAACCAAGATTCTCGGTTAGAAACTAGCGCTATTCGGGAAAAGGAAGAAAGCGAAGACTTGTTTTCTTTTGCTCCCTGATTTAGGTCATGTGCTTTCGGGGGGAGCGAATCGTTTAATACTACTCTAAAGTAATCTTGACCAGTAGGTGAGGTATTGCAACTTTTACCTACGGAGAGAACAATGTTATGCTTTTTCAACCCTTACATAATTAGTATCTATGGCCTACAATAATTCGGTAGCTCATTTAATAAGTCGCATATTAAGTATATGTATATGTGCGTATACATGTGCATACAAATGTATAAATATACGCATACGTATGCATATATATATTTATATTACTGAAAATATCTGCAGCTGTCAAACGTTTGTCACGTTTGACAACGAGTCCTAGTTTGGATCAAAATGTCACAATAAAAGTTATAACTAAGTGTGCGCCTTCTAAACTCTAAAATATATTTATATATATACTCACCCTCGGTGAAAAGGGAGCGTGAGGCCAACACAACAAGGACATAGAATTGTGCAGAAAATTGATTCAAAAGGCGATAATAATAAACCGCAAAGTGACGAGTAATAAACCTTTGTCATGATCATCCAATCATTGGAATTCTAGTAATTTACAGATAGCAATGCGCTGGTGGATCTGGCTTGCCAATGCGTTAAAACATAACGTAACTCTGAATTATTAACGAGCAGCCCTGTGATGACCAGATCTTCATTGATTATCAGACATAAGATACCAGAGAGAGCGACCGATATCTCCTACTATCACCTTTTAGGACTAATACAAACGGAAGTGACGAATACACATCAGTTTGTGATAATAAATTGATTTTCCGGTGGCCTCGATTAGTAGTGCTCTAACATACCAGAACCAGCTACGCAAAACGAACCACATAATGCTGCGATGAACTGACTTTCCTATGGAACCTGGGATGATAACTAAAGGGATACCCAAAAGAAAAGCTTAGGCCATTAGCCTCAAATAGATGAAGTGCAGTCACATAAACATGCACCGGATTACACGTGGACGCAAGTAAGCTTGCACATTCACGCACACATCATAAGCATGAGTTACGTGCCGAACGAAAAGGATGCACATCAATCAAAAGGATTAGAGGCTGCCTTCAGTTCATACAATTGACTATCAGTTGAGATTTGATCTAGGTTCACACCTTCGGTCATCTTACTCCGGAAATCGTGTTCTTAGAGCTACTGGCGAGATATCACTGAAATTTCATGTAGAATTTAAAG
This sequence comes from Fasciolopsis buskii, assembly GCA_008360955.1. Classification (NCBI taxonomy): domain Eukaryota; kingdom Metazoa; phylum Platyhelminthes; class Trematoda; order Plagiorchiida; family Fasciolidae; genus Fasciolopsis; species Fasciolopsis buskii. The sequence goes on from LUCM01010111.1 coordinate 21,199, forward strand.
ACGACTGATTGTGTTACAGAACTAGAAGTCTGAACACGAGCCTCTTGTGTATTGCGCATGCCAGTGGTAGGGAGTTCAAACGTATGAGACTCAGAGCCATCAAAATTTGCAAATTGGACATGGCTAGTTCGTTTAACTATCGAGATGGAGGGATCACATCAGTTGGAAGAAAGGCCCAAAATAACCAAAGTGGCGTTCTCATTGCCAGTGCTGATGCTAATATGATCGACGACAACTCACAGTAAGTGTGAAGACATGCTAAGAAGCGAGAACGTCAGTAACTGAGGACAAATTTTAGGTGCGGTATCTTTGTCCATAAATTTCTTCCATTTGTAAATGAAGCCAATTTATTTCTTATAAGGCCCGTTATAATTGGTTGTTTTTAACCATCTCTTGATAAGGGTAACAATTTTGTTGACTGTCAAACTTTTGAGGACCCGCTCTGGCTTTGATCGCTATCATCGATAATTAGTGAAGGATGCAAGGACATTTACTAATACCTACTTGCAAATAAGACTAGAGGTTAGTAGTCAGGATAATGGAAATCCTAACTTACTAGTTCGAATTCAGTCGTGCAACCGACAAGTATGACTGGCATTCTAAAAAAGATCACCAGTCAAATACGAAAAATCGGTCGCAAACTCAATCGATATCTATATTGAAGAGCCACAAAGTTGAAAACGGATTGCCAGTGATGAACAGGAAGTTCAAATTCGATGGAAAATATGGTCAATTTACCGATCAGTGAATATGTGATTCGTGGATCCAGGATATCCTCATAATCCCGTAGTAATTGTGCTGTACGCAGTGCACGATCCGTATTACCAGCATAAAGCTGTCTTTGAGCCAGCAAAAGAAAGTGGTAAGCTTCGGCCCCACGCCACGGTTGGTCAATTAAGCGACTGAATTCTCTGCTGTTTCCAATTTGTGCAATGACGTCATCCGAACTGCGCCCAGCAGCTTCGGATGCATCTGAGATTTCACTTGGCGTGGACCTATTGGGAGCAACGCGACGTGCTTTACTGAGTTTCTCATCCCATAAGGTGTCTTTCTTCCAGTCACCAATCTGCCTGCCTTTCTGTTGTTCATTTTGATTGCAGTCCTCAGGTTGCGTATGTTTAGCCGTGCGCTCTTGTTCTTCAAGCAACAATCCAGCAAGAGCCGAACTAGCTTGAAGAACTCCCTGGGATCAAAGAAAGGTAAAATTGTTTATCACTGAAATGCCGCTTTGCAAAATACGACTTCAGTTGCGGCTCTTTCTAATGCACATTATGCACTGTCTACTAAAGATCGTTAGATGATCATGAGGAATCGTTTTCGCTAATATTAGCCAAAGTCTAATCGCGACAGTGTTAATTTGGCTGTATAGCGGTACCGTATGCATGTTGATCGAGAGGAGAGTTTTGCTGTTTACGATGTGCGGAAAACGAACGTTTACTATGTATCATATAAAAAACGAAATGTTTCGTAATGGCAGAAGAGCCATTGGTTGATACATATTGGAGACGAATTAACTGTCCTGTTGCAACGGAGAGCCACTGCTGTCGTATTTCGATCCTGAGCAAGGCAGCTGGATTGGTTAGACGAACGAACTTAGTGAACAATCCAATGGACCTATTACCATGACCGTTACCGCCTTCATTTGTACCGACCGGGATGGCACTCATGCCCTCCGTTTGCGTACTCCGCAATTTCTCCTCTTGACTTGTCTACTGAATTGCGTGACAGTAGTAAGTTGCGTCCTTCGATTTCAGCTGACTATGAGATTCATGGAGAGATCATACGCATTACTGATCCTTAAGTAATTCTTACTTTTGTAATGGAGCAAAATTTTCAAGCGAAAACGATTCAGACATTTTCGGTGCAAAAATAGAAACCCGATGGGGAGTGCACTTGGGAGCATTTAAAACTTGATCGCATGGAAGAAAATTTGAGAATATACACGAAAATCGATCAAACATGATGTCATAACACTCACCCCAGTACACGATTCGGTCTTTGTTTTCGCTGAAGCCTGTAGTTTTGTTTGCTCATAGTATTGTTCCATCAATAATCCGATGATGACATACATCTTTTTTAATTGCAACGGACTAGCCGTTTTATGTCTTGTTGCTAACTGAGCTTCCTGAATTTGAAGTAAGAGAAATATTGTATCTCCATTATATTTTGTGCAAAGCATTTTACAGAAATTGCTCTACTTCTTGGATAATCCTGGCTCAAATAACCTAGAATTTCATCCGCAGTCACGCCAAAAATGATCAAATAAACAGGGGAACGCTCAAGAAAACGAATCATCTTAGTCTATCCACTAGATTTGTAAACTGGTAGCAACATCAGATTAAACATTGAAAATTCAATCACGGTTGATAACAACGTTGTCCCTCACAATACAGCTGAGCAATCTGAATGCAATAAGACCAGTAACATCAGTTACTTTCCAATCATTTATCTCCTTGACCAAACAAATTTGGCTCCACAAGAAGCCATCTCGCAGATGAGAAACAACGAAGTGAATTGCCGCAGTTAATAACGAATGTACTCTGTAGGTACATAAACGATGGACTGCTTCAATGAGCAGAACTTCCGTAACAAAAGCCTTCAGCAGGCAATGGTAGATCCACCTTAATCATGTCGCAGCTCCAGATTTCTGCTCACAAATGAACGGATCTTTGGTTCCTTTGGACAGTTCAAGTATTCATTTTGACAGAAAGGCTTCCTGTTTCTGTTACTCAAAGCCGAAAGTGTCCATTATTATTCACCTTCGAAAAAAGTCAGTAACTATTTTATTCAATTGCCTCACGAAGCAAAACATCAAATGCACCGAAGCATCGCCCTTTTCATCCAATAGCTTTTGTGATTTTCATTCAACAGCGGTTCAGTATGCGACCATCAGTAAAAAAGGTTTATCCAGCGAATGTTGAGATTCGCAAAATTCACTTCCATGTTTCAAACAGTCGCAGAAGATGAGTGGTTTAGAACTGATGGACAGAAATATACTCATGTAATCATATTACGCTGTTACTCTTGGGTGGTCGAAACTTGAACTATACCTGTAATCACTTACTGATTAGTAAATCTGCGTCCCCGTCTACAAAGGTGATTTGACTCACCTAATCTCAGACGTCTACTATTTTTTATTTCAGTAGATGACGCATGTTTTCCCTTAAAAGAGATTGTAGCGAAATGACTAATTCGGGAGACGAAATATGAACTTTCATTATATTGTGTTCTCATTCTACATATTTTTGTTTCCGTTTTTCTTCCCGAATGTACCTAAAGGATAGAAACTGGCCAGCGCGCATACCCGACTACACTACACTTGTTTCTGAGGCTGTGGTCTTTTCAAATGGTCACAATGTTTGAAAATGGGTAAAATTCTCATGTTATCGCTTCCTAAGTGCCAACCACCAGTTTAGTATGTACACTTAGGATGCGCTCGAATGGATATGAAGTCAGCAAGCAGATACTAAGAACGTTTGAAATTCTTGTTGGAATATGTTGGTGCTCTCATAGTCCCCCTGCAGCTTCTAGCTGAAGCAAAATATGCCATAACCATAACTTAGTTCAGCCCTTAATTGCAAATTTACCGGTGATTCGTAGCACTTCGTCCATTTCATGTTTTCCCCAGCTGATTTTTAACTGCTTGCTTGCTTGCCTATGTATTCTGAGAGGCGATTTTTGCCGTTTGAATTACTTCAGTTTTGTATGTTAATGATAGATGTAGCTTTTGCAGGGTATTTCAACACACTGCTTATCTAATTGCCACCGGCAAGAATTTTCCTGGTTTTTTAAATGCCTGAAACAAGAATATAGTGGAAGGTGCATAAACTGTAGCCGCTAAGACTGACTGATGCGTTCAGCTACGCTAAATGCTGGATAAAGTTGACAAGGTTTGCCGATATGGAAGGAGCCATAATGTTACCACTGACTTATTTGTATAGTCTTTGAAGGTAACATTTGTAGGGTTGAAACATGGTTCGACACTTCTAATGATTTCTGGCGAGGTTGAAAGACGCCGTTTATCATCTCCAAAAACACTAATCAATTATTGTCAAATGTTTGTTCTCGCGTAACCCCACAGGGAGTGTTATTTTTCGGTTATGCTGATCTCATTTTGGTCGTCTCTTTTGTACGTGGATCAATCGAAGGGAGAAGACTAGAAATACTCATACAGGTGGGAAATAATACTGAAGATTTCCGGTACTACTTCTCAGTATACATTAAATGCGAAGTTTTCTCCGTGAGAATTCACCAAAAGGAAGCAATTCAAGTTCAGTCTTAATATAACACCCGAGTAAACAAAGCTGTTGAAATCGGCTTGGAATTTGGACTAATAGCTGTTAATAGCTGGCAGCGATGATTTTCGTCAAGAAGAAAATATTTCGATATTTTTAGTTTCGCAGCACTTTCACGAGCAGCTTCTAATCCACGAGACATTTGCTTCTTTTATATGACCCATAATTATGCTCTGGAATAGATTATTCTACAAGGTCTTCAACACTGCACTACTACCCTACCCAGCAGGAGGATAGTCCCCGGTAGTCACAGGATTCCTCCACAAAATCTTGTCGGGAATGTGAAACACAACATGGAACGCTAGACTTGGCTAGCGGACCACCGCATATCCCATGCATCAGTGTGGTGTTGAAAGACAAAATATACTAACCAAAAAACGCATTAATTTGTACCTGCTGATTCCGTGAGATGCATAGGACTTGTTCATGAATTTCTTCCAAATTTCCATCAATTTTCTTTTCGGGAATTTAGACTGCATCATCTCTCATGGACCCGTGTATACCCTGGATTTTGTGTATGATATTATTTAAATTGCAATCTAATAAAAATTGGAAAGTTGTCGCTAAAGTATGTTTTATAGTCAACAGTACATAGTTTGTAGTACGGTTATTGTATACTATCTCGAGGACCTCACATAAACTTATTCAGAATGCGCTCAGTCTATGATTCAGGGAAAACACTGGCAACTTGCAGAAATATAGAACTAATCCAAATGTGAAAAATCGCCAAGCTCGGTGGAACTCGAATACACACATAAGTTCAATGCACGCAGAATTTCGAGTCCTGAATTCGTCGGTCAATTCGGTGCTTTGTGGAAATTTGTTATTGCCCGGCCCGCTATCACACCTAACCCTACATAGTTTTATTCCACTCCAAGACTCATGGTTGCCAGTTCTCTCACCCCGTGTAGCCATCCTAATGTCAATAGGATATGCCCATTCCATTTTGAATTTAAACGCGTCATTAAAATGTTGCATTACTCTGGCACCTTAGCTACGACGCCACGCAAGAGCGCATTCAAACATTTAAATTAAGGGCCACTGGTTACCGGCTCCGATTACTCAAGCTACTGATATGCAGCACAGTGAATTAAGACTGTATCCTGACTCTCAGAAAACGGATGGAATAGCCGGGTTCTGCCAACGAGCAAATTAAAACGCATGCTAATTAATTAGGTAAATACGATAAAAGAAGCCAAAAGCTTGTGAATTGAAGCCTGGAGATCAACTCTTAGTAGGTCATTTAATATAAATAAACTTTCACATGAAGTTTGCAAATACCCCCGTTGTGACCCTGTTCCATCAAGAATTCGATCATTTCAAATGATTATTCTATCCGCAAAGAGTTGTATGTATGCATTGCTAGCAGTTCTTTGCCAGTTATTCCATTCCATTGTGAATATAAAAACGGAAAATTTAATTCGATATTGAAACATGTCACCCAATTTTGCGGTGTACGAAAGAGACTCTAATGCACCATTAAACTGTACACCTCTTATCCGAGTTGGCCTCGCTTCATCTTTGCTTTAAATGCTTACAAACAGCGACAAGTGATATGGGATAAAGAGAATATCCTCGTAAGGACAAGGAATCTTATTAACAATATGCGCTCGTCTTTTCTATCCCAGTTTCAATTTTTAGTGTCTGAATACGATTTGACCAGTTTGGTTGGGATAGCTTATATTATTTCCTCTGAAGGAGGAACCAGTCGAATGCGAAATTCCCTAAATCCAACTGAGGTCAATGCCTTGACGCACATGAACCTGCTTGGATTGAATGCTTAGTCAGAACAATAGGCCTCTGCATCGTAATACCGCATACACAATATGCGCATTGTTGCTATGGCTTTCCATGAATTTGCGGCGAATTCATCCAGACAGACGTCTGTAAGATATCACCTTCCACTGCTATCCCCTAACCAAAAAGACTGAATGACAGGTGCACGATCTAACTTTTGATGGTCCCACATGTGCAAACAGAAAACGCTTACCTTTGTTCGGTTGCGTTATAACTATAGCAGCTCACGAGAAAATGCACCTGAACGGCTGAACGAGTGGATAGTCAAATGGTAAGCGGTGCACCCCAAATCCGCAATGCGCAGCTTCACAATCACTGATTCACCTGAAATTCGCGTACCTGTGTCATCAGAAATGCTTTCGATAATCCGAGTTCCGCCGTTCAGGGAGCATCATTTTTAGGCAACGGCCGTGAGATGTTTAGTATCATGGGCTAAAACTGCAATGAAGCTAAACCTTGAGCATTAGATTCAGTTTCTAGATTCATTCAAGTCGTTACTAAGTAAATTTGATGTTTTCCGGAATTAGACTGATCGGATGTGCGATCCAAGGTCTGTGAACAATTATGACCGCAGTGCCTCATCTGTTGTTACTCTAAAGTACACTCCACAGTCAAACTTGTAACAAAAGTAACTCTCCTATTCGCACAGATCGGAACCTTAGGGAAAAAGGTGATGGGTCTCAAATATGACCCACTTTTTAATGCCAACATGGTCCTGCAAATTGCAAGTGTGATCTTGCCTAGTTCACGAATCGGATGGACTTTTTCTTCTGAGACAACCGAAAATGACGTAAAGAAAATATTCACCGTATTTGGAATAATGACTAGGATGAAAGTTCCGCAGTATTCAAGTAGTGGCGACATCCAGCCTGATGGTGGAGGCCATGAAAACTGCATAAATATTTGATCCTTAATGCACATCGCCCCAGATCTGGAACTTGATGCCGAGATTAACGAATCTAAGTCGACATTCATAGCTATGAGAGTAACCAGATGGGATCGCAGCGGCTTGCCGAACGTCAGCGCTACGTGATATGGGCCTTATATTCGTCGGTGGATTTTGCAAACCAAGGACGTTTATACACCAGATGAATGATTTCCAGGTGCGAATGGTTCATCCGTAGGTAGCGAATGCTTTCTAAGCAATCCCACAGAGATTTGTTACTGGATATTTTGAACAACTTTACATTCCCACGCTAGAAGATGTGAATGTTGCCTGAATGATGAAAGCGAACGGAATCCATTTCGCAGTCGGCGGGATTCCGAGAACATCTACTTGGTATAGTGTGTGGCCCTATGGATATTTATGAGTCTGTGAGCTAATTCCAGCCAACTTACATGGTTCGAACATAGTTCAGAAGTTTTCACGAATTAGTGCGTTCGAGCTACCACGTGTTTGTTATTCTTAAATTGTCATGTGATTATTTAAGAAAAATGTACACGGGGCTTCCCCTCACATCTTTTCGAGACGAGACCTTACACAAGCTTAAAAAAATGATTCATGCTTACAGGATTAAATTCTTGGAATTCATTGCTTCTCTTTCGAATAAAGTTTTGTTCCATTAAGATACGTCTACTATCACAGGAACTGTGTATCAAAGTGCCAAACCCGAGGGGTCAGGTAGGATTGTACTCAACAAGAAGTCTAATTGAAAATGAATCGCGAAATTTGTTAAGGAAACTATGTAAGCAGCTCCTGACCTGAAACATTAATTGGGCGGCCATAAGAATTCGTCCAGCGCGTTTGTACAGTTCCACCGCTTGTATTCGTCTGCCTTGTCGTACTAGTGCAGACGCGGACTGTTGGAGCAAACGATCAAGCTCGTGGTACTGTTGCTTTTGTAAATCCATACTGTGACTTGATGTGCCCGTCTGTTGACCAATTAATTCTAATGCCATATTCCATTGGTTTAGTTCAACGCAAACGTTGATGGCCTCGCGGAATTGATTACACTAGCGAAGTGTAGTTATGACGGACAAAATGACAAAAGATACGATGCAAGAAGAAAACGGAAGATTACGATAGAATCATTACGCGTTTAATGTACATGAAGCTAATCCACACCTACCGGTGTTAGGCCCTCGGAGCCAAAGTGTTTTTAAACATCAGTGAACATGAAAGCAATCCATGTACAGATCTATATTAGGGCAGTTTAGGGAAATAACGGTTGTTAGTTCGGATATGACGAGCCACTCTTTTAGATTTATGAAAACGTCTGCTATGGAGTTCGATTCGCAATCTTACACAAATCGATGGAGTTGCCTTACGTTTCCACTTGATCAACTCATCACTAGGTTTCGGATCAGGGTTTATCATCACGCTACAGGTCAAACGTCTAACCTAAATCAGATAAGTAACGATCAGGTGGAGCTGGTAAAAACTGTCTCATGATCCACATGTAACAAAAATAGCTAGCGAATTACAATCATGCTATTCAGCAAAGTATGAAAATATGAAACCCTACTGTATCAGCCAGGAGCACGAAAAAACCTACCGTCACATATATCAAAATTAGAACTGCAGTGATTCGAACATTTTACAGGCACAATGCTAAATGGTTCTTTAGACTTCAGTAGTCTGATTTTGGATTTATCTTTCCAATTTGGGATTGAGCTGATTTCATCCCGAAGTAAATGTGTACACGGAACATACACATAATTCACCGTAGAGCTGGCATCTGGAAGAGCGATCCACGTAGAACTCGCAACAACTGCAGGTATAGGATAAACAAACAAACAAACGAGGCCGACTGAAACAAAACTTTCTTCTCTCTTCGGCAGTGGTCCCATAAATAACGGCCACCAGCTTAGTTATGTCATTATTTAATAAATCATTTTATTCCGTTTTTCCACCACAGTCTTGCAATTTAAAACTGGCATGTCCATTTTACTTGGCCATGACTACTGATAAAGTACTGTTCAAAATTGATCTGCCAAATTCTGCTTGAAAATCTTCAGAGAGGTTCAGAGTTTAGCATTCGACCGGTACACAGTACGTGAAGTTTGTTATGTAATATGGAAACGGAGAAAAAACCAGCTCTTAGAAGTTTTACGTTATGATTCACAGAAAAAATAATTCAGTTCCAACAATTTAAGCTGCAAAACAAACCATTTGTTGATCACAAACGCTCCGGTTCAAAGCGTTCAACACGAAAATCCGGTCTTTTTAGTTGATTCTAAGGACATTACTTGTCCCATGGAATTCTATGTAAAACAATCTCTTTGAGTATCTCACTGATCGCCAAAATGAAGTCATAACTAATTTTAACATTTCTCCAAACTAAATACATTCATTGTACTATTTTATGCAACATTAAGACCAATAAATGCTCTTCTCCATCTGAGAAACTGCGTTACCAACTAAAGTACCAAGTTGAGTTATTCTTTGCGATCTTTCGTAAAATATCTTTGTTGCCGGTATTTACCACTACCGATTATGTCAACGCGAAACAGGAACATAAATATCAAAGCCTGGGATTGATTTTCTGGATAATCCACAGAATTTTGTCACTTGCTCTCAAGACCGTTATTAATTTCGCTCCGATGAAGCAAATAATGATGGACGTGACATTTCAGATCAAGAAATCAGAAGCCAAGAAAAACGAATAATAAAGTTATCCTTAAAAAAAAATTTTTCGACTACAAAAGTATTCATTTGTGAACTGCACATAATTCGATGTCCTCCCTAATTTTCAGAGTCCTCAGGTTTGTGATGAAGTGCTCCTAACATCGTTGCAAGAAATTCGTGACGACCGATTAGGACAACGGTTGTTTTGAGGAACCAATGAATATGACGGTCCGAGCCCAGCTATGCAAATGGGGCGATTGGGCATTGGTCCCTAATATAAGCTTTTATAACATAAGTTCTGACATTTCAATCCATTTCGAATACTGGTAGAAATATTGGGGTGATAATATGCATTTCATTTTTTGTTGAACGTACCTTAACGAGAGCGTAAACAGCTTGTTGTGCCAAACCAATGCTCGCGAATCGTGATGCGATTTCCGGCAACAACGTGTGCCCATCTGGAAGTTCTTCGATCAATCTCTCCAGACCACTGTAATCTTCTAACTGATATAAGCATTCAAAAAATTTGGCTAAATCACCGCCTTGGCGATAATAGCCAGCAGCTTTGTCCCTGGTAAAACAATAACGCGAAAACCGTAATTTTTTCAAACACTGCTTGAAGAGTTTGGCAATGATAAAGGATATTCTACGACTATCGACATTGTGAATTTAAGATAATTCATTAGGCAGTGATGTTATTACTACTGTGAGTTCTTCATTCCTCCGATTGCTCGGAAATTTACGGCAATCACTGTAACCCGTGAAGGATTGGCACAATGGAAGGCACTCATTAAATTATCGACATCCACAAGCAACTATTATCACACCGTGGTAAAAACGTCAACATCCAAACAGCTGATTTCATCGATGGCGCATGCTTATTGAGTTTATTCTGCAGTGAATAAATGTCAGAACAGAATTTCTTCTCTAGAGAAAACACCATCAGACACACGATCTGCTTAAAGTAACCGATTCCTTTCACCTAACACCAATTTAGCTAACTCCACTGAGATGATCACATACGGCAAACTTTGAATCGTATCTCGTTTGGAGTGTGAGCGGGTTGGGACAACTATTGGGACGTAAACAGAACAGACAACGTCGATGTCAGACATCGGATAATACATACCTGATGAATACACCAGAATGCCACCACTATTCATCGCGTAACACAACATCAGATTCCAGCCGTTCGATGCAGCAGCTGAGGGCGCAAGATCTGAAGCTAGGCTTATTAGTAGCTGGATAGAGAACACCAAGACGACCGACACAAAGTTAATGATCTCCGAAAGTGCAATAAGCAAGCAGCGCGAAAGCACGTTATACGTACAATGAACTACAACATATACATATAGTTAATTAACCAGAGGGCGAGGGCAGTGAAGTAAGAGCATGAGTGCCAACCAATCAAGGAGGATCAACGTTCGCGGGCTTGCCAGCCTCCACAATAGAATCTCGCTTCCATTGCAAAGTTCAGTCGAAGACTTAGACGTTGCCGCCAAAGATGAATAAAGGAGATCTACTGAAGACAACACCTGACAGTGCGAACCAGCCTGGCCCTCGATTGAAACATACAGTCGGCGACGAACTGTGGGGATCATGAAAATGTCTCAGTACTCCGAATGAAAGAATCGTGTGGAAAACAAGTCCAGTTTGAGTAAACTAACAGTATTTTGCCTTCAGGTCTCGGATTCGAATTCTGATTTAGTCCTTTGAATTGCTAAAACTTTTCTATTGCTCGAGAATTTGTTAAGTCATTGTTTTCTTCCACGAATATAACTGGCATTCATCGGACACTAAAAATAGCGAACATGTCACTTTTAAATGGAGTTGCTTTGCAACCAGCGGTATCTGGCCCTATTCTAGAGCATAATATCCATTACCTACGACTGTTTACAGAACCGCAGTAAACTTACCAGGACAACTGATCAGCAAAATAATCGCCAGTCGAATTCCAGATTTCTGCTAAATCTGCATCCTTCACCAAGGCCCCCGAATCTTTCACCAATTGAGCCACGCGAAACCAGTCGCCCAAACGACGTCGAAGTTCGATTGCCAAGTCTGACCGATCGCTGGTCAGCAGAATTTGCTCTGCGTCATCTACTTGACCGAAAAACGATTTGATTTCAGCCTAAAATATTCAAGAAATCGCACACCCAATGGTTTACATTCTTTCCAATTGCGAATTGCTTTTTCAAGCAATTTTAGATCACGTCAGTTTTTTGAATGGAACTACTCTGTTCAAATTTAGTTAAATAGGTTACTGACAATCATAAATAATTAGTGACTATCTGTCGGCAGATGCCAGTTTAATCGACTCTGCGCCTGAGTCTGACAGAGCTGTCCCATTGGTTGTTAGTGTTCGCTCTATGGTGGAACGCGCCGGCCAAATCGCAGTACTTTCACAGGCTCGGGTACAATCTAGTCACATCAGGCAGCGGAAGAAGCCAGACGGCAAGACCAGATCGAGACCACATTATTCTGTCGGCTAACAGCTGTCAGATTACACTGGCACGACTGGAAGAAAAGAGCGCAAAAGGCAGACTGAGGTCATGTCGTCAGCTGTCTAACCAATCAGGAAGCAGAGTTCGGATTCGACAACATAAGGACAAGAACTCAATCAGCTGAAATGCATCAAACAAGAAGGGTCTATAGAGGAGTGCCCCGGATAGCTGATGAAATAAGCAAGGAAACTAACCAATCGTTGAACAAAACAAGATATTGTGCAGGTTCAGCTTGATCGTTCTCGCTTGGGTTAGTGGAAACCGAAGATATTGATCTAGAGACAGGATTGGCTGAATGGAGAGCACACTTTGGAACAATGATGTTCAAAACTCTCAGCACCTAAAGCTAGCACTTAGGCAAACAAATGTTCCTGATGACCCATTTTTTTAAGTTGAACTAGGTCGTATGTGCTATCAGTTACATTCATGCATTCCCAAACGCTACACATTCCGCACAGTTCCTATGACGCAGGATGTTACGAATATCCTTCACTAATACCTGGTGCTCCGACGTATCAACAAACACTAAAACATGCTGAAACATGTCAAATAGGTGCAAGAACGTAACTGATATATATATATATATATATATATAATTATTAGGCTGGTTTTGAAGGCAAGGGTAACGACGACGCGAAAACCTGGAGACAAAAGTCACAAAGATAAGTTGTAAGTGGAAGAGAGAGTTAACAGAAGTTAACGAAAGTGTTTGGCTGTTTTCTTTTACGGGAAATGAATGAAAACGTACCGCCGACTAGAGTGGAGTGATTAAAACACAAGTCCGATCGGTAGGCATGCTGCCTAAGTGCATCTGGAATATGAAATTCTGACTTGAATGGTCTTCGAAAACAAGACTAAAATACGTAAGTTTCGGCAGCCTCGAATTCGTAACTTGCGAGCAGTTTAGTCCGAAGTTCAAACTCGAGCTCAGGATAACAATCGGAATCCTGTTTTTCCCCGGGGAGTTAACATAAACGGTCCATATAGTGAAAAACTTCAAACGTTTTTCAACGATAAATTCGTCTCTCTTAAAGGAACTCTTCAGCAGCTATATACCTTTTGCAGCGAAGAAAGCGTTTGCGGTGGTTTTTCATGATACAGCAGGTTTTTTGAATGAACAGCTTGAATTAACAATCTTAGCGACCACTGATTGTTCAGATGACTATGAACAGCTGAGTGAATGCCTGGTGACGTGCAGAATACTTTTTATCACCACAAATTCGTCTTCGGAGTTTGATTCACTCCACAAAACCTTATTCCAGCAGACGAAATTCTTCCTCATGTGGAAGGCCGCATCCTTCCATGAACGTGGGTAGAATTTTAAGGACAGACATTCAAGCGTGTCTTCATTTGCTTGGTGCATGTTGTTCAGGCACTTATGGTGCAGGCGTGTGTTTCATAAATGTTCGAATGAACACTGCAACCGGCAGGATGTTCCTTTTATATACCTCGGAAATATTAGCCTTAAAGAGAGAGGCTACGGGAATCATTGGTGTTTTAGCATTCCAGTCTTTGATTTCTTGCTTTAGTTTGACAGGAGCACGAAACCAGGAATGGTGGAATTACTTTTGAGACAAAACTGAAATAAATGGTCAATGAGCGGTGAGCTGACTTACTTTGCGAATCACCTTTGACGGAATATTTCTTAGCCGTTTAACAAACTGTATGCCCGCATAGTTTTGACACTGGACAAACCCCAGTTCGGCCAATTCAAAGTTTTGTTGTTCAAGTGATCGTTCACTTAGAAGTCGTCTATAATAAGATGATTAGACTTAAAGTTAGGTTACATGGGAGGTTTCTGGAGTCACTAAATGAGCGCAACACGTTCACAGTCTGATAGTATAGTATAGTGCCTCTTAATATCAGCCATGCGAGCTAAATCACCCCTTATGTTACTCGATTTTCTTCAACAAGATGAATTTGCTGTAGAGATTCTTAACGAATCAGGGGAAGGAGTTTTCCCACAAATCCCAAGTTTTCAGCAGAACAAGGTAAAATTATGAACAATTTTGACTGACTGCCGACGTTTGCCTAAACAAATCTTTAAACTAGGACAAAAATATTGAAGCACAGACTTTTCGTGTTCGGAGCCGGTCGAAGACTGCGATAGTGAACAGTGACATTTTGTTTGTCAAGGTTTCTTCTGCTGTCGAGACAAGATCACGTGAGAGTCATAAATATTTAACCTACATGCATCAGTCCTAGGCTGCCAGGGTGTTCAAACTCTTAATTCCGATCATGAAACATTCGCGAAAAAAGGTGGAACGGATAGGAGAACAAATTAACGGAATTGGACCCACGAATTGCCATCCATGAGATTCCTCCAATGTTTAGTTGGGGTTATTACAAAAAACAGTGAAGCTTCACAGTCACTGGGAATTTTGAAGTAGGAATCTTCTTTAGGGTGACTTGCAGCCTCGAGATCTGCTCGACATATACTAGCTTTTATAGATAGAGATCTATGTATTTGAATTTGGCGTACCCAGTGCTCATGTGAGAAAACATGGGAGCCCTATAATTGGTGCAGCTGTGCTTACTTTTGGCGCTGGTCTCAGTAGCTTTACGGTTAGGGCAGCGAAACAATGAAAACATAAGTAAAAGCATAAAACTTTTCTTTTACTTCTTTCTTCTTTGTCTCGTTGTTTGCCATTAATGTCTGTGGTAAACATTTCAATGAAAACGGCAGCACCAATGCACTTAGTTTACTCAAAAGAATTAAAGAGTTGAGAAAGAAGATAATTATCGTCAGTCGTGACAGATAATCGTATGACCGAGATCAGTGGTGAACTGTGCAGAATTGTGAATCTCGGTGTACATTCCTGTTGAGAAGTGTTTAAATGGAGACAAACGACAGCTAAACCATATCCCTTAAGTTGCTTTGTCATAGCCTACTGAAAGAAAAAATTGTCGGGTACTAATCCACACCCGTATCTTTATTTTTACCTGTAACTGTTCCAGGTTCCGCCCTTGAATTTAATCTCACGATCGAACAATTGAAATTCTATGGAGTACTCACTTTAGTCGGGGATGCGGATTGGCTTCGATAAATTCCAATGCCTTTGCTGCCCCTTCCTGGTCAAAAATAGTTTCACAATCACGAAGAACCTATTGAAAAAAACAAAATTGTCATTAATTTGGACTGGGGAAGTACAGAATAATGCTCAGTTTCTAATATTTGTTGACTACGTTCTACGAATGTGTCCACTCCTCATCCCTTAAAATGACGTTTCAGAATTTAGAACATGTGAAATTTGTATTTTATGGTACAGTAAAATTAAAGGACTGCGTAGAAAACAAAGGAATCGATAGAAATTACACAAGGAAGAATTCGTCAGCTATGTCTGGAATGACAAATCGAGTGTAGTTGAAGCTGTATTAGATATTTGCAATCCGCTACATGGTCACTATTACTGCAAGAACGTATTAATTGGAGATCGCATAGTAATTAATACTTATTAGCGATACTTAACCTTCATTCTCATACCAAACTGAGTAAATCGGATCAGGATAGCGACCCGTGTGTAGTTCCGCGTTTCATAAACCCTAGAGTTCTACGCGTCAGTTAGAGTGAGCTGAGTCATTTAAAGTAGCTTAATTATCAAACAACAACAGTCATCTTCTACGAATTTTTGGAGGAAGTGGGAGTTCACACTGGACAGTGCGTTGCTGACTTCTATTTCACATGCATGGGCTATACGTTCTGATCTACAAGTAAGCTTTTGATTTTCAACACAACATCACTTCCCTTGGGAATAGGCGGATAAATGGTAACAAATCACATTTGACTGGAGATATCAAAAAATATATCAATGTATTTTAATCCTAATGACCAACGCATTGTGCACGTTTAAAGGCTGCGTCGACTCCGGGTTACATCTGTGCATTGGCTGATGTCATCGTTCTACGCCTCCACTCAAACAAACCGATTTTTTAAACACCTTTCTATTTCCTGGATTCTGCGGAGCTCTCAATCCTTGAAATCCTTACATTACAAAATGGCACTTAAGTTCTGAAGGGAAGAAATCGATCTGCTCTTTGTCGCACTGTTTGGAAAAAAATTAAAATAGCTCACGAGATTGCTGTGACAGGAACACATGTATAAGTCTTTTCAGATCGACTAGGATTTTAGCAGGATGCAGTTTATTCTGAAAGAAGTAACATAATAAAATTCTGATAAGAATGAAGACAGATCACACGTACTTCGCAGCCCATCAACAGACATCGCAAATTTCTTGCATGAATATTAGGGATGGATTTCTCATTTCTTATCACATCCGAATCCTAGTTTCATCACAGAAATTGTGCTAACCTCTGTTTCTCCAAGTGACTCACTAAACACACAGGTAAAAAGCAAGTCCCAATTTGAAAATGCCAGACGGCAATTTGAAAAGCTATGAAAAAGCTGAGACAATATTATGTGCGCCGCAAAGCAACCTACATAAAGCGAACACAAATCCCCTTATCCCATAGGACATGGAGCATGACATACTCCAGGTAATTTCATTTGCACATTGTATTTTCATTACAGAGATTGTCATTATCTGGTATCATGAACTCTGAATGAAAATTAAAAATACGAACTTTTGGATTCATGAAGTATTACAGCTTTTGACAGTTTAACAACTGAATGGTCAGCACCAACTGCTGGCAAATGTGTGCACAGGTTTAGATGAATATGAAAAACACCCGCCAAACGGGTGAATAGTAAAAGAAAGTGAAAATTATGTTATTAAATCCTACTCTCCAGTTTTAGGACGACACTCATGTGCTATCGCACACACAAACATTTGTTTAAGTTGACAACATAAGCCAACAGTATTTGTTTATTACCTCTTACTGATTTTCTCTTCCGACAAATAATGACTGTTCGTTCGACGGCGCTTTTAAATCCCGTATCAATTTTGCCATCAATTATCAGTTCACAAAAATAAATTTATTCGCTCATTGGATTCTTTTGCATATTTAGACTGTCTTAAGCATCCATACTCTGAATGTGTACCGCAGCACCTTCTATAACTAGTCTTCAATCCTCTGGATTGTCGATCAGTGGTCTGTAATGTTGCTCTATTCATAAAGAAGGACAACTGTCTTCGGATCGAAGCTTGTCGGGAAACAAACAATTCCCAGGAGCGACCGGGTCTGAGATACAACCTAAGCCAGTTGAAAAAAAACTGCTGATGTAAAATTACTAGTTGTGACTACAACAGGTCAGTTCGCACTTCTTTCCTTATTGACTTCAATTTTCAGGTCTACACAGTAGCAAACGTTTTCGGCGCTGCAATAGATTTATCATGCCTGAGGCTTCATATTTTGTTATTTACTCTTCTAAAATACTGTAGAGCTTCCTCATTAAAGGCATCTTTATAATTCTTGGGATATAGGCTTGAAATTTACATGCTGTGCCAGATTTCAGGCATTTACTAAATCAAAGGTTAATTTATAAATTCATTGGTGTTTTAGTTGAAGGGTTTCGGTTATTCTACTGTCCACCCAGTGACTATAAATGCTTGTAGTGGGGTAGAAACAAATGGGATCAGCTAACTTTTACGGGTAGGCGCAGCAGACAATCGGATGACGGTTGGTCTGCCAATGCGACAAGCTCGTCCAACAATACACCGAAAACTTCCAATTCATTGAATCGACACAGAAATGCTGACGTGTGTATGGGAGGTTCAGGCTGGAGTCCATCAAAGATTGACATTCTGGTTTTCTCCATGATAGCGAACATCTGGGGATTATCCTAAAATGTAAAGTAGAAATTAAGCGAACTTTGTACAGTTTCGAAATGTCAATTTAATTTAGTTTTAGTTCATCTCTTGCATTTAAAAAATGTCTCAAAAATTATGAGCGATTTGCTTCACGGTCGATAGCACCGTCGCGCGGAGGCTCAGATAGCTGAATCTGGCTTTAGATCAAATGCAATTTCACACACGGTCAGTATGTAAACATCTGTATTATGGTGTGGCCGATTACAATCCAAACATAGGTACACTTGTGGAAAGCAATCATGCATCAAAAAAGCTGAATTCTCTCCATCAAGCCTATTAAGACAGGTCAAACTTCTAAAAACGAAAGTTGGTTATTTGATGGGAAGGATCAAAGCCATTGGTTTCCGGATTGCGGCAGCTGAAGAGCGTGGGTAAGAAGTTATAAAAAAGCACCTTCTAAACACCGATTACAATCAAGTAAATCCGTCCGCTGTGTATGTAAATTTGCCCGACAGTGAATTGTTTACTTTCCAGGCCTTAAGCTCAGCCAACTGAACCTCATGTAAAAGAACAACCTGATTCAGAAACAACAACCGCTTCCAAAAAGACTGAGATCGGTGTTGCCTGTAATGGTTGAATCACAACCAGTCTAAGTAGAAAATAATGAATAGCGATCATCCAGCTGACCAAAGATCTTGATGGCTGTAAGTGCCGCAGATTACTTCTCCGTTTAGCTCGGAACGTCTGCCTTCCAGACCAACTGCAAAATCTACGTTGCAGCCCAGATCGTAAGCTTCACCGTAGTCATTAACGCGTTAACCCAGGTCGGAAACCCTGAGCAAAGACAGAATTATCACTACCCGCCTCGCTCGACGTAGTCGACAGCACGGTCTTCATTATCCTGCGCGATAACCGATGAAGTACGGAATTCTTCGTGGAGGTGCAACTCATCGGGAATGGCAGAGAGGTACTGCTAAGGAGTCCAGCAGCTAATCAGAAAAAACGATTAGGGCTCCCAGGCAAGACAACGAAGAGTTGCTCAGTGAAAGCTCATCTACTTCAACCAATTATTCCTCCACTTACTTTTCCGATTGAAGGACCAGAAAACTACTTCATCAGACCCTTATCCACTGACCTTTCAGGCATGACTGGATCTTTGGCTTGATAATAACTCAACCTGTATAGCTCACTAAGTTATGGAGGCACTCAAGCCGTCACGCCATGTCACGGTGCTGTTTCATTGTGACAAGCAGGATATTTATAAATATGGAGAGTAATACTGACGGATACCAGAAGTTGTTTTGGTTGTCATATCGTACGGTTAAATGAGAGATTCTAGTACAGACTGACAGTATACTTGCACGATGCCCCTTGTACTTCTGACTGAAAACGCAACATTCGCCGGGCGAGAAAACTGGAATAGTCTGACAGAGCTGGTGGAACAAGACTTAAGCCCAGTTGAAAACATGAAAAACCATATAAAACAAAGTTTATGTTGATGAGTAACTCATTAACTCAAAAACTGAAACAAAATTCGTTAACATTTTGGGACAAATTTCGAGTAACGTTTGATGAGCAGCATTCTGATGATTGCCACTGGTACCAGTCGGCTTGGTTTAGGAGAGACGACGTATCATCCTATTGCCTGTGTTTAGCTTCATGGATTTCTTTCGTTTTCCCGTGCAGAGGTTCAAAGTTTTCATTTGTCTCATCGCTGTTTACCTGATTGAATGATAAACAACCAGGCGCAAACATTCGAGGGCGTGCATACTCGAATTCCCTGTTGAATTTTGAATATATATATATATATATATATATACATAAGTGTATATACACGCACACACATATATTACTACGCGATCATACTGTGATTCAAATGGGACCATTATTTTCATTAAGTCAACTGAACTTCAGTAGTATGCTAAAGCGCGCCGACCTGACGTGTGAACGGCCAAACAAACAAATATTTTGAACGATCTATTTTCTATGCGGCGCAGGTGTTTACAGCGGACCTCCAAATAATTTTTTTGTGAGAGCCCTCTAGAGACATTAGATGAGAATTTCCAGATCATGCACACTTTATTGTCCAAATAACCAACAAATTTTCTAGTTCTACGTGGAGATGCGACCACAGTAATACGAATTCTGCACACCTGCAATACTGCATGTCTTTGTCACCGTTGACTGAGTGCCAATTAAGGGAATAATCCATGAAAAAATGTGTAGAATTTAATGCTGAATGGAAAAGTCGCATACTCGGAGATTAGGACATTTTACTGAATAGTCCCCATGTCACTTTCAATAGCCACAGTTATGAAATTCGCCATATTTCTCCGTGAATATGCATGTAGAGATTCCTTGTAGCCGATCTCACTCCGACATGTACATATATATATATATAGCGCATATCTTTTAAAAGATCATTTGGTTTGAAGTGTGACAAAAGAAAAAGATAATCAGATCGTAGGAAGGAAGAAAATGAGACCAGATGGTGTAAGGAACGCATCGAAAAATCGATGTGCCATGTACTGGTTTTAATTGTGAACGATATATTGTTAATCACACAGCGTTGTTGGTAGATGTAATGGGCCACGGTAGTGAAAACGTTGGCGCATTACATCTACCAACAAGACTGTGTTGTTAACATTATATCATTCACAACTGAAGAAAAGGAGAAATTTGTTGAGTTTATCCCAAGATCCGATGCTTCTCTTTTCATTCATCTCGAAGTCATCAGGTGTTCATTTGGTCCCAGAAATTAACTAAAAAACAACAACTAATTCATTTTCTTCCACATTTCTAACGAGGACAACAATTTACATCATTCTGTTAAAGCTCATGGCTGAAGCTGAAGTAGATTCCCTGTAAACATTTGAAAGCATAAATGTGATTTTATTTTGCTTAAGTCCAGATTTTGTACCATGGATGCCAAATCCATTTCACAAAGGTAAAAAATTTTAAACATCTTTGATGGTGAACATCTAAAAACGGTCCCACTAACCTCAGCAAATATGATATCCCAGACGTCTTTCCGCAAAATGGTTGCAAGCTGTTTTCGATCAAGAGCTGCACAATCGCCGTTGTCACCCTTCACAGCATATAATGTGAATAGGCCTGAGTCATCAATTACAGCAAGTAAACTGAAAGGGACGATAACAAACTGCTTCACTCAAGACAATCCGTATGTAATAAATTTTTTCCCAAATAAACCATTTTTATTCTACTGATTGTCACCAACACACGAAAGAAGACCCTTGCATTCCCAAGTCTGTCATGACTTTTTGTATGAAAAAATATCCTCTGAAAGAATGATCTCTTATATCTGGGTTTTTTAATGCGATATGCAATAAGTTAGTAACACAGAAGTAAATATACAACAAAATATCGGGTGTTTTCCATTAGGGGAAAACTTCATCGGAAGTGCAGTGTCGTTTCTTTGGTTGTTCCCACCAACAGAGGTTTTTCGGTCGGTACTACTCGGTTCAACCAGTTTGTACCAACCTTTATTAGACGGTTTAGTCATAGTATATTCAGTTTGCAAATCACGAGTATAAATTTAGCCGTTTCCTTAAACAATTTATTCAAATCTAGTTTCCACAGTTTGCTAGTAAACTATGATATTTATGAATATTTTGCATTGACCGTATAACACAGTTAATATCTCCAATAAACAAAAACTAATAATGTTCAAAACTCCTAATCATTTCTCTTATTGATTTGCCAAAAGAATTGCAAACGTAGGATGCACAGGACTAAACAGACAACGGATGAACATATTCGCTAGTTTATTATTTTCGAGGGCATGGTTAAACGAATACTTCCAGCTGTCTCTAAATTAGTGAATTCATTCACTCTATTCCCGGATTCAGGTGAGCATGGACTGGCTGCACCGAGTCAACGTGACTAATTGCGTCAGTATTTGCTAAAAAAGTCAGCCGCCAATTCAGATTGTTGCAATAAAGTAAAACAATGGTCCTGAAACTGCCATTCTCAACAAGCGGGATTACCCTACCGAAATTTCCAGTTTCATTTAGTATATAAGAATATTGGATAGATCCTCCAGTTTATCTACTTCAACTACTTTCAAGTCTTAGCCACAAGTGATAGGCATTTACAATTTCACGATCAATATGATGTCAGTGTGACGGAAGCAAGGAAGGTTGGTCTGAAGGGACTTCATATTCAACCGATGGGAAGGACAATGAATGAAAGCAAGATATGATGCAGATGGAGGAATTTTGGCTCACTTACGCCATTGTCTACGGGACTTGGACCGTTAATTAATATATATCACCATTAATTTGGAGGATCTCGTGGGCCTCGACCCATGTGCTTAATTAGTCCGGTTGGCGCTTCAGGACTTTCGTACGTACTGGACTAATCACCTCAATCAATTCTCTGCTAATTGCCTAAAACTTCAGTCAAAGGAATAAAACTGTGGGCATTTGCAACAGGTTTTCCAATTATTTAAATCTAATAAGTTTCATCTAGCAACTGTAATACTGTAGTCAGGGGTCCCAAATTATATGCCTTAACTCAATCTGTAATTTACTCTCTATTGCGGTAACTTCGACGTTCAAAGGGGTGTAATACTTTCATTTCTTTTGTTCATATTGACATTTATTATGGCAGCCGTCATAGTGTTGACATAGGCACTATGTTGAAGATTCCAGCACTAATGTATTGTAAATTTTACTTCGACTCTATATATATGCCTCAGAATACTAGCTAACAATCAACCGATTCCGCCCGATAATATATTTTTTGTTCTAAGTGAAACCACGTACTGATGATAATCATTTAATTAATGAGCGCTCGCATGATGGGTTAATATCACGTGTTTACATGTTAAATAAAATTCGCAGGGAAATCTTTCATGAAGGCGGATAATTCAGAATTCGTTGTTTTAGGGTTGTTTGTGTGTACAGATTTTGATGGGCAGATATTCTAAATGGTATGAAAGCTATTCAGCAATAAGGTAAAAATATTCCACCAGCTTAAATTCTAGTTCCCTTTAGTGACCGAACTCATTGATTTTGAGCCACTAGTAATCGACTGGAAATCTCCGTTTTAAATTCCTACCTGGAATCACAATTCACTTGTATTCTGTACGGCTTTGTATCCGTAGTTTTTATGGTCCCTTCAAGCCACAGATCAGGTAATCTGTATTGCTTCACTTGACCCGAGGTGCGAGCGACAAAGAGCTGACGTCGACCGCCGATCGCAATTGCACTGATTGGATCATTTGTCGGTGCCTGATTGGGCAAATCCCAATTCACATTACCCTTTGAGGATACATGGCCTCCAAATGTCTCATCTGCGCCAGATGCATGGTCAATATGACACAACCTGTAAGGTGGGATTAAGAAAATTAAATGCGTAAAGTGATTAATTGCAAAACAAATTAGCTAGAAACCGGGACATTACTTTGGAAACTCGGATGCGTTTTATACTTTCACTAAACATATTGCTAACATTCATGATTTAATGGAATCCACAATGGGATCCCAAGGATCGCCATGTGGATCACACACGTTTCTAGTTAGTGTGGCGCCGAAACTTATGACTGAATCCCATCGGGATGAAATGCTCTGGAAACAACGACACCTGTCAATAAGGGTCCCACAAATTGTGCACTGAACTCCAAAACATTGTTAAACATGTTTCACAATACAGGAGCACAAAATAAGACTTGGTGAGATTTCACTTCTTTGTAAAACATTCTAGGCCAACTTATGATCTGTTGCCCAGAGAATCTAAAAAGTGAGGATAAATGAAGGAAAAAATGTCTCCAATGTTCATTGTCGTTTTATGCGTTGTGAAGTCTTCGAAACTAGTGAAGAAAGAGACGGAAACATTAAAGGAAGAGCAAAAGTGAGTTCAAGGTTGAACTGTGGATGTAAGATATGAAGTTGGTCATTGTGGATATTATTGTCTTTTTCTAATACGGTATTGTCTTGTCATATATTGAACATCGTCAACGGCAGAGATCGAGAGAATTTGTTAAAAGTCATCCAGAAAGCAGATTGGTACGAGACAGCCGAACAAGGAAAATAACTAATCTCAGTAACAATGAGGTTTTGAATTCGCCTTCGAGGTAAATTTGTATAAATCAAAAATAACATTTTCTCAGCTAATTGTATGCCATTTAAAACAGATTCATTTGCATTTATATTTTGTGTCTCAGACGAACACAGCTGGCGCTGGCGTTAATCTCGGTCACTAGATATGCAGACCTGTTATTCTGCTTTCGATTCATCTTTATCCGCCGACGAACGTGGAAAGTGATGTTAGTGAATCTGCAAATAACGGTTACTTGGAAAAAGATTTGACGATTTATCGTATCCGCAAAGACTGTTTCTGAACCAACGTAAAGCCTTTATTTACCTGTTTCTGCAATGCAGAACCTACGCTAATCAATGTTCATAGAAAAAGAAAAATCGAGTAATTACCAAGACAAACTTTGCATTCAGAGTAATTTGGGCGCCACCGTCATGACATTTCAATGGTGGTCTGCCAAGGAACTAGTGAACTATTTTTTATTGATCCTGTAGTTCAGGGGACAAAATTTGGTTCATTATAATTATTTGCAACTTGCTTTGGCTGATAGCGATGGAGTCTGCCATTTCCTTCACGTAACTGGTCGGCAAAAGGGTAGTCATTATCCCTAAAAGTATTGCCACCGTCATGCAGTTTGACCCAGGTGGTATGAAATATTTAAGTCATCGCAAATTGCCTACTAAGTTTTGAACAGATGCGTATACTAACATTATTTATTTTGGACATCAATAGTCGATTTTCCCAAGAAGGACGTAACTGACTTTGCTCGTCAGCGTATCCACAGGTAGTAAAATCGATAGGTAATTTTCCTTTAAAAGTTAATCATGAATCAGAATACGGTCCCTTAAATGTATGAGTAATAATTCACAGCGCATCATTTCGGTTGATTTATTGTTACCTATTTACTTGCTGATTTCGTTTTTTCCCATATCGACAAGCAGAACTGTCAGCGGCGTATGACGTGAAGATGTATCGTTGCAGCTGCCTAAGAATCAGTGCTATTACAAGGCATATAGGACTATTTTTATTAACACGGTTGTGACTTTCTCAGCTGCAACGAGTTCAAAAATACTTTGTAATCAAGTTGGAAATCCGAACTATTGCGAAATTCTCTCCCCACTGAACTAATGTCCATTTCCTGATTTTGATTTTTCTGTGTACCCACTGAACCCTTGGTTAAATAAAAGGAGATAGATATATCATGCAATCATTTGTGAATCAGTGTAAATGCCATGGATCTACTTGGTTTGGCAATGTGGTAGAAACAAATATTTAGCTATTGATATATAAAGCAGTTGGTAGAGCGCGCACCGGTCTGAGGGAATTCGTAAACTTGTTACGGTGTGTGTTATAATTTTAGCAGTTTGCAAGTTGTGAACGGTTACCCGGTCCAACGATATAGATTACAATACCAAATGGGAAGTCTGTCAATTAATGCTGTTCTTAACTGCCGGATATACAGACAATGCGTCACTCATTCTCTTCTAGATTAATTTTGATAGGCATTTTTAAGTTCCGAGACGTCCTTAACATTTTACGAACATCATATCATTTTTACAGATTTTGAGCTTGTCACTTTTATCGACTTCATTAATAGCACGAAAGTTTTGAATGATCATTACAAAAAATTTTCATCTAAATGACGATTTATTTCAGACCGGTGAATAACCTTATAAATAAGATGGGAGAAGAGAAATTACGATTAACCGAAGGACATCCAAAATTTGCCTTGTGCTTATTTCTTTGCATGCAAGTATCTATCATCAGAAAGTGTTTACAATTTGATTTAAAAATTCAGATGATTCGACCTTAATTTTTGAAGCCTTTTATTAAAAGCATTTTAAACTAACGTCTACAAAATCAGCTACTCAGTAAGTTGGGTCGGATTGATTTACTGTATCTATGGATTGGACTGTGAACTGATGTTTCCGACTGCATGAAAAATTGTCCCGAATTGTTGCCTTCCACTACTAATTCACACTTATTTTCCATTTATTTTCTAATCACGTTGTAACAGTCGAAATTTCATTAATGCTCTTTGTTTTGATGCAATCTTATTGTCAAAGATACGATTCAGCTATACTCACTAATCACTGCGCGAGGAAATTTGAGCAATTATGGAGTATGTCTTCTTTGCTATTCAAGGTTACCACTACTAGAAAGCACTATCTCAACCTTTCATCTGACATGAGTGCACCAGAGCAACTGCGTGCATCGTACTAGGCCGGTACGAACGGGAATGATATATCTTTGTCTGAGTCGATCCGTTATCACTAAAATGTATAAAGAACAAAAGTTTCAGCTGAAACCAAATACAGAATACTATCTTTCGGCCTTTCTTTCAGTACTGATTGATAGTGCAAAGCCTCAACCAAGAGCAGATGAACTTCATAAGTGGATAACGATTGCATGAAATTGCCCAGATTCGGGTAATTAATCAGTACAGAACCTTTCTTAGTTCCAATACAAACAGAAGCGAGACAGAATGGTTGAATTATAAAACAAGTATGATCGCATAATTCTTTGCGAAAAAATCTGGAACAGTTTCCTCGACTGAAACGGATTCAAAAGTGTAAGAAGCATGTACCTTTCAGAGCCGTCATGATGACTGCTAGAGATCGGGGTCAGAGAAGATCGCATTCCAACTAAATTTTTCGGATTGAAAAACTGCCAGGCGTAAATCAAATCCTTACTGACAGCCAAAACTTGATTTCTGGTCATTACCACATGGATAGGTTCCATCTGAATTCGTTTGGATCCAATAGATACACCCAGTGCGTTGTAAAGAGTCAATGTGCACTGAAAACGAAATTGCAGGAAAAGACCAATAATATTCAATGGTCAATATAGCCATATGCCATAATGTTACGGAAACAGTCACGATCTGATACCTCAAGAACGGCTGCGAAAGACAAGTTAACTCAGTAATGATATAAACCCTCGATCTATATGGAGCTACGTTTATGATCACAAAAATCTGTGGCATGAATATCTAATGCTGAAACATGCTGATCCTGCCTTGATAGGCGATTGATTTTGCATGCATTTAAGTATGTCACATTTTAGAAGGTATAACCAATTTGCACGTCTATAAGTGTAAGCTTATTACATTTCCTTACGGTCCGTATGGCTGCCAAATTCATAAGTGACATTCAGGGACTATTTCCAAGAGCCTCAATGAATTGAAAAAACAGGATTTATTTCAAGATTCATTTTGTTGTCAATTAAATCAACTTACCGTACCCGATGCGTCTTCATTTTTGCATGCCAAACAAGCAAGATCTTCCGCGGCACAAATGTGCGTCAGATGATTCACTGTTCTTATGCGAGTCTGTCGGAATTGAGAATGTAAACAGTGGAGTTAGTAACAACCATATATATGTTATGTATGTATATATCATGGTTACTGTTTTCAGTTTATTCAGATGTCCTGAACGACAAGCTTTAGTCGGGCAAAATTAACATCAATCCTACACATAACCCGTAGGTGATTAATACATATATATAGGATTACCGAATAAAACGAGGAGGGATGAACCCAACCCTGTGATGCGAAACTGACGCGATGGGAAGCATCTGGTTGGTATTTACTGTGCTCCTTCGAAGCACTGCAAGGTGTTATTGGGACGACATGTAGACAAACTTAACTGGGCACTTCTGGCCACCCCAGACAAAATGTTGGATTAGACTTTGGGTACACAGGTGGCTCACAGATGAAAGCTGTAATCTCAAACGCTAGGTCCAACGACGAATATGCATCAATCATCAGCTCTGATGAAAGCCGAATTCAAGCCTGGCGTTTCTCTAATTTAAGAATAGCTGACAACCCTCGAGAAGCAAACGTAGACGACAAAAGGTGATGGTAATCTCAATTTTCTGCAGTTCGAGCCAATGGCGCGATGACATATTAGGGCCTTTCAAGTTAATTTACTCCATCACTAAAATATGCTATTATGTTAGACCTCTCCTGCGACTTAGCGTCCCATTTAATCAGCCAGATATTAAACAGAATCTTCAGTTACCGTTCTTTATAGTGGATAGACAATACTCGTTCACGGTGTATGGTAGCACTTAGCATCACAGAGCTGTACGATTCTGAACTGAACGTTACTCGGTTAACTGCAAAGTAAAATCTGTCTCTTGACTTTCTTATTGGTATATAGTCACATTTCAGCTAATAAATGCCAGCCAGTTTCCATGCTTCTCCAATAACCAATAATCATTTTGCGTAGGTCTCACTTTCATGTAATGTGCTTGTGGCATCGAGCTACAGAAATATTGACCGACATGGTCCCTACCGAAACTTCTATGAAAATTTTTGACTTGTACTGAAAATGCTGGTCTCCTCAAGTGAAAGCTTATTTGATGGCATTCGTGAATTATGGTTTAGTGTGTGCATTTAGTCCCGGAAATTTCAAATGAACAAGATTTGCAGTCTTCTTACGTGTACGTGTGAGCAACGTTTTCAGTTCTGAGTAATGTGAGTGGTTGCAATAAATCAACGAGTATTGGTTTTCTGCAACTCAGGTCACGGTGTGCTGAAAGCGGATCTCACTCTTCAAACACATTATTCGTATTGAAACTTGATCCAAGTGCCAATTCAAACCGGTATAAGATTTTAATCACAAGCAGTTGCGTTAACTAGAAACGATAGAAACATTTTGATGCGCCAAATGCATTCCTTGTCTTACATTCTGAACATCAATCACGCCATGTCGGAACAAAGAAGCGAATCAGAGATTGTATCCTATACCCGCAAAATCTGAAGCGGAAAGTAAGATTTTAGGTTAAACGAATTTAAGATGCTTCAAGACGATTTTTGTTCATAAAGATTTGAATATAACTTGACTACAGAAAATACTTCACACTTTTCCAACGGCTAAGTCTAGCGTTTAGATACAAAACGTTTTTTCGACCACCGAAATCACATCGGTTAGGCAAATGATGAAACTTTTGGGGTATAGACGCAAGGCTACTCCATAGAAAGCTTTAGAAAGTATCAATTTAACCCATTGAAAATGACAATATTCGAATTTATTATGAACCCAAATCTCCAATAACATTGCTCACAGTATTTCTTATTAGATAAGTTTACATGGGACTATAGTTATGCACCAGAAATTCCGATCCAGTAGATGCCACTGATCTCGAGGGTTTGTTCTGAAGGAATCTTACCACAAACCGATTGCTCATCCTTCCACAAAATTCGTTGTCAATAAATCCGTCATCTGCAACGCATGACCTAAGTGATGTCTAGTAGAAGTGGAACCACCCTCGTGAATCTAGAAATGCACTGATACCAAAATAGTCATGCACGAATGTTGACGGCGCGGGATAAGGACATAACATCCAAAGGGCTATTTTTAGTACCCCACATCATTCATACAAATTTCAAAATCATTAAAAGAAAATAATTGGACTGCACCTTGCTTATGACTTAACGGTCATATTCAAATAGGTTTCAAAAGTGTCTATAGCATCCATCGAAGAAATACAACACATTTGCAAACAGATCTTTCAGCTGCGCAAGCATCTGGATCATTGTAAAGCGTTAAAAAGAAGAACGAACCAAAGTAGCTTACTTGCTGCCTCTTCGTATCCCAAAACACGACAAACGTTTCCGGAGACCCAGCACGAGTGTAACTGTACACGATTGTATTGGCCTTGTCACAATAGGCCCATCTATAGTTTGGTCGTAGGTTCGCAAAGTAAATGAATGAGTCGACAGCCATGGCCAAACGTAAGGATCCATTACCCTCCCACGCGCACGCGGTCAAACACTTTCCGGGAACGTAAAGCGATCTTAAATGCTATGAGGGGGCATAAGTTTTCCCAGGGAACAAAATTACGTCACATATTAGACTTTTGCCGTTTTTTGAATGAGAAATATGCCAATGTACGCATGCAACTGCAAAACCATTTTCGTACTTTTTGAATGAACGCAAATGTGCGCGAAGTATAACAAATGCTACTACAAAATATTTCATTTTTTTACGATGATGGAATTTGGGAGTTTCCATTTATATTCTTTTTTTGGTCAGCAAAACGTCATATTGGCATTAACATAATTCCTCCGATTTGCTTCGGTTTTACAGTACAAGAATAACGAACCGGTAGAAAAACAAGATGTGAAATTAAGATGTTACCCGATATTCTCAACCATATCACGAAATAATCACGCCAAATCCAAACGTATGGCGTAATTTACCACTGTACTTCAGTATTTTATTCCGCGGACACTAATGAAAAATGCATGCTGCAGCTCAACGTATGCGGAAAAACATGTTATTATCTATTCTGGTGATCTGGATAACAAGTTTTAGGTAAACAGGACCCTAGCAACTGGGCCATTTTGCGGTTTTGCTAACAGAACCATATACCATTGAGCAGCCATGGAAGGCCTGAACCTCAGATCAGGACAGAAAAAGTGAACCGGGGATAGTGGATATTGACTTGCCGTAATCGTTACCTAGGTGAGGGATCAAAACAGCTGTGGTGACACCGTAATGATTATAGAAGTCGATAATGTGAGGATAACGCTGCATGATAAAGTCAGGGAATAATGATGGATCAAATTAATCACCAGAAAAATCGGTTAGTGAATGTTGACAGCTAGAGACAAATATAGGCGATTTGATTTTGTCTAATAAACTGACGTTGTCTGCCAAATTCGGCTGTATGGCTATGCATCTCGATTAACAACTTACGGGGTGAAGTTTTGAATAACAGCAATAGTTGATAACAATTGTATATCCCCAACTTACATCTCCGAGTGCGCTGTAAAACTGTACAATGTTCACCTCTCTTTCTGTGACCTTATTGAGACCAGTACTAACGTGGTCTCTGTGAGAGCCAGCGATGACCAATAGGGAGCCATTTTCACTCCACGCGGAACAACTGATTTCAATCCCGGTATTTAATAGAATGGGATCTATAGAGAAAAATAATTGGGAATGCATAGAATAAAAGAAGCAAACGCAAATAGCTCAGTGACACTGCCAAACGTTTCAGAGGCGGTCAACGAAAGCTTCGATACCTGCCGTCGTTAAGAAAACCCATTCGTCTCAAATGACCGTATCTGCACCCAGAAACTGAAATTTCTAAGAAGACGCAAGGAGAACCTCTAAACATCCCGTAATAAATCACGCGTGCGGTATATTTCCAACCTAGTGAAAGCTTAGCTCAAACGCATCGACACTGCATTCACCAGCCAACTGTTGACTAGCAACAACAATCGATTCCTGTGGCAAGGCATTCGAATGTTCTGTGGGAAGAAGAAACATGAGGAATATTCTGCGGATGTCGACAGCATCAATCGTGCTTTCATCCATCCTTCCACCTATGCCCTACTCATATTTGGTTAGGGTGATGATACGACCGTTATGTTTTTCTAGGGAAGAGGTGCGCTGCCTTCTCTGCACTACTAAAATTACCACAGTGGTTGGTCGTAACAGTTTGTCTTCAACTCTTCTAAAGCATGTCGCTGTGGCTCTGATGGGTGCATTTACTTCTATGATTAACTTATCCTTAAGCTCGTCTTCTATCCCTGACTGTTGGGGACACGTCACTATTATTCCCATCCCAAAATCTAACACTTCTACTGCTTTGGCAAAGCGTTTTCGTCCCATCGCCTTAACGCCTTCTGGTTCTAAACTGACAGAGCGTGCAATATTTAAGCACCCGCCTTCTTTCATGTATCTTCCTGACGACCCATTTCAGTATACTTATAAATCTAACAGGTCCGCTTTAGACGCTGTCGCCTCCCGCATTCACCACATTTAAACGCATTAATGAAATCTGTGCGTTGCGCATTTCTAGACTATACGGCGACATTTGATTCGGTCCCATCGTCTCTTCTATTTCACAAACTGGAAAAATTTAGTTGTCCAAGGCCTTTATTAGCAAGACTGTCTGATTACTTCGCTAACCAAACCGAGTGCACCCGAATGGACGGAAAAACTTCAAAACCGTTGATTAACAACTCAGATGTGCTTCAGAGAGCTGTACTTCCACCGTTGCTCTTCTCTACATGCATCAGCGACTTGTCATCTAGCCCACCTGCTCATCTGTTTAGGTATGCTAATGATGCTGCCTCCTCTCAAACCTTTTCGAACAGCGATGATTTTCACAGTTTCTCCAACAAACTATCTTCTATTTACGGTTTCTGTGCACGAGCCGGATTAAATCTCCACACGTTTAAATATTTCGAATGTCTGTCCTCACTCAGCAGCCTTTCCACTAGAAGCTTCCTTCAGCAATTCAAAAACACTGGCCAGATTTTATTAAGAAATATCTTCAATTACCTATTGGTTAAAATCTGAAGTGAGCTTCTCAAATTTCCACCTGT
The DNA here is from genome assembly GCA_008360955.1 of Fasciolopsis buskii. NCBI lineage: Eukaryota > Metazoa > Platyhelminthes > Trematoda > Plagiorchiida > Fasciolidae > Fasciolopsis > Fasciolopsis buskii. Next base: position 53,478 of record LUCM01010111.1, read on the forward strand.
GTAAAGAATCGCCGACGGTT
>LUCM01010112.1:0-19118 GCA_008360955.1 Fasciolopsis buskii
TGATGATGATGATGATGATGGTGATGATGATGATGATGATGATGATGATGATTGATGGGAACATAGGTGGTATCTCTAATGGTAGTGGATATTGACTGGTCGTAACATCTCGGATCAGAGATCGCAACTGCTTCGACTTCGCGCTGATTATTGCAATCGCTGAGCGGAGCGAAAACTTCGCATGAGAAGGTCGATGAGTACCGATAGACCGATGTAACAGGTAGAATAATCAGCCAGTGAGTGTCGCTCATCGAAGGCATACAGACTACTTGGTTTTAATCAGTAAACGATCTTTTTGTCTGCTCGATTTGGTCTGTCTTTTTAGAGCTAATAAGAATTGAAGATAGCGGCCGCGAAATAGAATCGACTGAGGATTTGTGGCCATATCAGAGCACACGTCTCTTCATATTTTGTGCTTTGCGAAATGGTATCCAAAACCCGTTTATTGTATCGATTAGAGCGTTTACTTGATTACTTATTCATTGAATATTGGAATCAAAATTAGGTCATACTTCTTGAGATAAGGAATAGCCGAGCTGAATAACGCCATACCCTAAAGATTCAAGGAACACTGAATAACGCGCAGATCCGTCGACTGCTACTGTATGTAGATTTTGCATTTTTTTACCGTTACGCCCCTCACTCATTTGCGATTTATTTTCGTTTTTTCTCCATTTTGAGCTCGTGGTTTGTCATGATTAGACTTTACTGACAAATCCGGATTATCTGCTGGGTTCTAAGCACATCAGTTCGCAGAATAAAACCAAAGCTCATGGTCACTTGTTGTTGAGCCTAGTCACCTCTCACTGGATAGTTTACATATAATCATAAATCTGCGATTTTCCTTGTGATCCTAATAAAAAAGACGTCCTGTTGTGAAACCACAAAAACACTAACTTGGTCAGCGTGGCAAGGAAACTCTTCGTTAGTCCTTTCTTCCGCCGGTGACATAAAACTCGCCAACGATACTGGAGAGGGAGGCAGGTTGGCTTTACATCTTCATAAGTTGTCAGACTTAAAGACAGATCACGCAGCACGCGGCGCGCAGCTCGTTAGTACTGTTTTATTATGAAAGACGTTCCAGAGAGATCCGTCTTAAACCATAAAGTCTTGTGAAGTCACTAGCTACAGCTAAGGCGGGGACATAACTACCATAGATGTTGTGCTTCATGGGCAATTCTTCACCTTTTTCGATCGAACATTTACTAGCATGGTGACTGAGGTAATCATTTAGCCATATGAAATCAGCAGTGCTGAAATATTTCCGTTTGAAAGCATTGCTATAAAAGCGAGAGGACAATGCAGTTTCCTTCTTACTGATGATCTCGGCAAATGGCAAGCTTTTGCGAACTCTGATTAACCACATATCTGTGTTCCATGTGATTCACTGGTTTGACTTGATTGTTTTTTCATCTGTTTTCGACTTCCTTTCAGGAAATCGGACGTGTTGGACGTTCGAACCAGGTTGCTTATTGTCATGCATTTCTTCCACCCGGATTACTCACCGATCCACAAGAAGCAAACGAATTGCGGCGTCACATTTTTGCTAACCATATTGACACTGTCATGGTCAAACGATTGCTTCGTGTGATGTTTCAAGGAGTCACTTGCACCTGTCGCCCATCTGAGAGTGATTCTCACTTTAGATGTCCGGGTCACGTGCATACGATCATTCCGGCGGAAGTGGAACGGGACTTGGATATCAAACCGGAAAGTTTAGCCACTTTACTAGCTTACATGGAATTGGATGAGCAACGTCCATTAATTACCCTACTGCAGCGTGGATATAAGGTATCCTCTCATCTGTTCATTCATTAGGCTTTAACCCGCAATACTCATGGCTTCTCTTTTGCTGTATAGGCAGCCGCAAAATGTCACTCGCTCAAACACCTTCGTTATACTTTCTTTATGTAATCCTACTAACATTCATTCTTCGAATGTAGGACCCGCACAAGATGCCACGGAAAATTGTTGCTTGGCAGGTTTGTTTCATTGTAGCGTTAATACGAAGTCTGGAAATAAGTTCGTCGCAATGCTGTAACCTAAGTGTTCATTTCATTTGGGTACCTTCAGTGTTCTGACACTGCTGTCGAAGAATGCACTCTTGAGAATCAAGCCGGCTTTCTTCCAGGCTTGGGCTGTATTGATTATATCTTCTCTATATGACAGGTATTGGGACATGGACATACCTTTTACACACTTGGATTCTCCGCATCTCTTTACCTGTAGGCGGCATTTGGCTCAGTCAGCTGTGCAGTTCTATACCGTTGCTCCTCAGTGAGATAGATACCCTTGGCCCCATATGATAATAATGGCCGTTTAGTTCAGATGTGCGAAGAATTTCAATGGTTGTACACCGTTGTCTTCGCAGTGTTGGTGGGGTTTTGCGTCGAGGAGACCAGTCATTAAAATAGGCGCTGATCATCCGCTCGCGATAAAGTCTCTTCTTTGAGGCAAGTTTGGGTTGGACAATGGTTAACGATAGTCATTGCATTAGAATTTAGCTGTCTCTTTAGGACTGATTATCAAGGGCTAGTCAACAAGATAAGGTGCGCCGGGAATTCGCTTTTGTCCTATCGCTTTCTGAAGAACATCCGTGCTACAAAAAGGGGTTGAGTAGGAGTTGAGTAGCGCAAGCTGTTTAACACGTACCTTTTTTGACAACATTTTCAAGTTGTCGATAGTTAGCTAACATCCCACAACCGTGGACACTCACCTACAACTATACAGAGGCATTTGCTATCAACTGTACAGCAAAAATCTAGTACGCACCACTTTATATGGGAAAGCGCACTGAAGTGGCACTGGGGACGCAAAGGTACAAAGTCATCAGAAATATTCATGGGAATCTTACACTTCGGCTACCAAGACTGACATTTTGAATGCAGGCTTGCAGTCTAACGATTCTTGGGGAACATTCTGTTGCCCTTCAGTTTTGAACAGCGCATGTATTTCCAGTGCCAGAGTTCTTATTGCTTTCATCCACACGTCGAGAGTTTACCTTGAAGGTGTGATGGATTGCGTTCCTCCGAGCCCGGAAGAACAATGCAAAATGATTTTCCAAGCTGAAGATGCAGTCACGCCTGGTTGGTCATCGGCTAGAGACTCCACGAAGTTCACTGTCAGTGATCACCAGCCCATGGGTGATATGTGATTGTGCACTACCAACGAACCGGCAATGAAAACGCGCAGAAGCACTTTATGGACCAAGAAACCTCCATTAATTAGACTTAACGTTGAAGTGACGGAGTTTTTTTTCTCCACAAAGCGGGAGGTCGTCGTGTCTCACAAACGTGTGCTGTTGAGGTCTCTTTTATATTCGTATCTGCTGCGAGACTAGAAAGGACAGCGAAATATCGCACAAGTAGAACATCATTCGGAAACCAAAAAGCAAACAGTATTAAACCAAACAGCTACAAGTCACAGCTTCATGTAGATCGTAGCTGTATGAATACGCGAAAACCATTAGTAACGATTCGGGGTTGCACAAAACATCTCTTAATTCCGGTAGCCTAATCCGTTCGATCTGATGCTTGAAGAAACTTTACACACTCAGATAGTAGGTAATGATTCGCATGTTGGCTGGCTTATAACTGGTTGATATTTGGATGCCTTGTGCGTCTGCAGACCACTCCAATATTCGGGATAATGATTGAAGACTCCGTCGGTCACCCGAGCCCTAGATGCTATGGAGTGTGATCGTGCAGTTGCATGCAACAACAAAATGTTACCTACTCGAAATCTGTATTCAAGTCAAGTCGTAGTTCGATAAATGCTATATGCGACCCTGGGTACAAGTAATCTACTTCCACATAACCAAATAGCATTCGCATTATCAAAAGTCAGTGGAATTGGCGCGTAGGGTAGTGGGTAGTTGTGATTTTATGGCTCGGTCGTTCTGTGAATTGCCTTGTTACTTACTCATTGTTCAAAAACCGTGCTGGTTACGGACCAGGAGAACAGCCATAGGTTCCAGTGCTTGCCTAAAATAGTTTGTAATTGGGTCGTGTGACGATAGAGAAAACGCGTTTGACAAAATGCTCATGAATCGGGTGAACAGAATCAGGGGTCGCTCTGAAATGCTTTCTACCACCTTCACCTTATTGGGAGACAATATATTGGATGACTCAACGAGGATGGAAACTTAGCGGGCATGGTAAGTGTTTTGTATCTGTGTAGAGATTTTTTCTACATAAGTGTCCATATTTTACTTTAAAGTGGATGCATTTATCATTTCATCAAAATACCAAAAGTACAAAATCGGAGCAAGTGCTGCGTGGTTGCGGACACTGGAGGAATTCAGTCGTGTGATGCCTCTTTTTGACGAGAATTCGGGCTTATTAACGGGCAATCGATCTCCAATAGATATCTACGCAGAAGGGTATGGGATGAAAATTAAAATTTGCCAAGGTATGAGTGTGACATTTGGAAATTTCATTACCTAGAGAATGAAAAGATCGCAAAAGATCGTTCTGTGCAACTTTTTACGCCCAGATAAATGCATGTCGCACAGTTGGGTCGATAGTTCAGTGGTATGAAAGATATATCACCGATAACAGACTGACATTTGTGAGAGTCGGAAACCCTTCTTTATTAGTCCAGCAACAATGACAGATGGATAATAGGGGAGAACGGGAAAAACAGTTGTGAGCAGAAGGGGAAGTAGCGTTTTGCCTAAACTGGAAGAATGGCAATCTCTTTGCACGAGACAGTAGTCTTCTAACTTTCTTCACAGAGTTAGAAATGTGAAATGACCCAAAGTTTTTATCCATAATCGTTTCTAGGTATTTGACAGAATCTACCCTAGTGATGGGCTTTTTATTAGTGAGAAATGTCAGGCTTGTAAGGAGGTCGAGAAACGGTAAACAGATATTGCATGCATTTTGACAACTCAAGATTTAAACTCTAACCAGCAGAAAAATCATCTTTCCCCAACAGGCTTGAGAAGATCAAAAATGATGCATTGAACCAATTGGGGGAGGGGGCATGAAAAAATAAAGTGTTGAGTAAGGCATATCGGTGCACGGAGTGGTTGGATTAACCGGGTAAGACTTGGGGCCGATTTCACACTTGGTAAATCAGCTGCGCCCCGTTTCTTGCTACGGGGTTGCAAGTCATTAAAGTCAGAGTATTTGGAATCTATCCTGAAAGAGGCTGGAATGTCATCACAATTCAGTAGGTAATTCTTATTTGTTAGATTGAATGTTCACTCTGACTATCACTCCGGCTAGCACCGTGGGCATGTGAATTCGAGACAGGCAGAAGAACTGCACATGTCCCATCATCGATAACCGGTGGACTCTAGTGTTAGGTCCAGTTACAAATAATACCGCGCGTAGTGTTGATGTTGTCCACTCAGATTCGAATACTACTGCTGACGAGTAAGTTCGGATTTCTTGAATCTTCAGTCCTCGATCCTCTAATCACCGAAGTATAGTGGCCAAATCATCACCTACATGTAGTGTTCAGAAGGGTAAAAATATTGTGGAAATAGTCTGAACTACTGGTCCTATGGATCTGACTTTAATAGAATTCATGCTTATTTACAGTAGATAAATGATGCATGGATAAAACATTTTCCTGGTATTAAATTACGAGATTTGGCTATTCCATGAGTACAGTAATATTACACCAGCACGTTCGTAACCAGGCTGATCACCGTGGTGATTGTGATCACTTGGCTGCATAAGCCATGAAGTGATTTGCAGATGCAACTCTCCTATTTAGCAAAGGAGAATCGTTTCAGTTATAGTGAACCTATTTGTGGAAGTGACTGTGTCCAATACGAAGCGAGTGGGTTGATTATTGATGTTCGCATAGGACATGTATGCAATGGGTTATCACAATCAAATACATGTTCTTATCGCTGGCTGAGTGTAATAGAGTAAGATCAAGAATAGAATTTAATCTCACCCAGCAATGGAATTCAAAAAGTATATTTGTTCATTTAACTGTGCATATGAAGTTGTTGTCAGTCACTGACTTTTGGATTTATCCTGTATCATCTAGGATTTTTTATTCTAAAACTCATTTCGCTTTCGATGGTCTCTCTCGGCGCACATGCTGGGACAGAGATGTTGTTATTTTTATGATGTCTGTTTATGAACGACTCGAAATGGTTGTAAGTGATTTCAATCGTGGTCCATTTTGTGGTTCCTTTCGGCTTTCACTCACGCACACCAGCATATCAGTAGTTTTCTCACATTGATAATTTCTTTAGGGGATTCGGCCAAACTATGGTTCCAAACCAGTCCTGCGGAACTTACAAAGCGTACGGCACCATGCTCACCGGCATCTGTGACGGAGAGGCGCATCGTGCATCCGGGATATCTGGCCCCACGAGAAGAGCATATGAATTGATTTAGTCACCGCTCTCAGTAAATTGCAAGACTGTCAACTTTTCCTACTGCCTTGCAAGTTTGACCCTACGGTCAAAAAGTATGGATAAGACTATTCAGGTCAATACCACTTTGATTAAGTAATCGGATAATATCACGACACTGAAGTACTGGTGTAGAGAGCTTGCAGATTATAACTAAATGCTTTTACATTCTCGGTCTGTTTTATGGCTCTGGCTGTGCACTGAAACAGTTGCCCGAGATGTACACTTCCCGATTGGGCATTTATCTATGGTTAGTTTTATGGACTTTTGGGAAGCCGTCAAACTTTCTAGGTTTGTCCGTCCTTAGTGTCAAAGCGGACGGTTTGGACAACATTTTATCACCTTGCATTTTTATCTCGAGATTGTCATAAATATTCGGAACTACTTCCCACTGGTCTCGGATCTCGTTCACATGGGTCTAAAACGTGATGTTATATGGGCAAATGTGCCTATTGGGGCTCTAAGGCACACTGGTCATTCGTGCAGTAAAATTGCGATTGTCAGGTGTTGTGGGAGATGTATCTGTTCCTAACTGCTTCCGAATGCTTTTGACATAAATTCGAATAACGGTGGCAATCCCAAAATAATGAAGATGATGATATGGTGTTCAAATATTGTGAACCCTCATAACATTGACATTCAGCATTCTTATCGATACCCTTGACTTGAGTTTTACGCTTGTATGCTTTCATTTTTACGAATTTCTACAGTCTTTTGCCAAACCCACGTAAGTTCTTTCTTAGTACCTTGTTAGAGTCGATCGGTTCATTGAAGAAAAATCGGTGATATTTAAATTGATCCAGAATCATACTTTCTGTGAGATACTAAAAAAAATTTCGTTGCTTTCTTGTTTTTTTTCGGACTGCGTCAGAGTGTTGGAGTGGATTGTTACGGCGGGCCCGCAGAAATGGCGTACGCGTCGCAGCATTGTTTGGCCGTGGCAGCCGGAGTCAGTGTGGCTTGTGAAGAGAAGAATCCAGCCGAGAGGTCGGAATATTTCACCTCTTTGCGGCAGTTGTCTTTAGACCTACCTTATCTCTGCAACCGTTGGGGTTGGCGTCCGTCTACCGTACGACAAGAGGTTAAAAATCTCGAATGGCATAGCTCAGCTGGTTCCGGTGCCGGACCAGATCGCACGGGGATTCGGATACAATTGTCTGATTGGAGTTGGTGGTTTTGGATACATCATGTTCCCGTTCGGGAAGATTTACTTGAGGACTGTCTAAAATCTCTCATTCATCGTTTGCGCACCGTGGAAACTGCCGGTCTGAATAGTTTGGACCAGCTAACCCATGTCTTGGCTCACGTCGCTAGACCACAATTTGATCAGATTTATCCTGATCAGTCATCGGTCTCATCCACCGATTTGGAAATGGTAATCCAAGACCGAGAAGAACGATCTTCCGCAGTGCACAAACTCATCCAAACACATTTTCAAACCACTCGGACAGACCCTTATACGGCGCTTTCGTCTGATAGCAAAACATTGCTCGAATTTTTCTGGCCTCCCCCGGTCACGGATTCTCAGGTACTTAATTGTTTTCATATTTTTCTCTTCCGTTTTGGTTGAATTCAATCAAAGTTAAGGACTTTTTACCTAATATCAAATATTCTTCATTCGTATACTCAAACGGAAGGCGCACGATACTGTTGGTTCTATTGCGTGGATCCCATTTCATGAGCCTGCTGGTACGTGGTCTGATTTGAATGAATTCTCTTACAATACAAAAGTTCATCTCGCCATTATATAAAGCGGAAGTTCTGCATTCGATTTCATTTTCCTCGTTATAACTCATCATTTTCGCTACACAGCCGTTAAATTCCTTCTAGGACTCAGGCCTGAAATAAGAGGCCTTGATTCAATTTGAGCGTTGTTGCTGAGCGATGTTTCATCTCATTATAAATCAGAACTTGCACTGGAAGCCGAATTGGTTTGTTCAAGCTAATATGAATCTGTTTGTCGAGACTGAATCAACCTTGGTTAATCGAAGAGCCGTTTCATTTTGGCCTCTAATGTGAGGACGTTCGTCGTCGAAGACGGTCACCTTTTTCTGGCGAGTCGTTGCTAGTTACCAACTGTTAGTGCTGTTTTCATGCGACAAACCGTTGGGAGACACTTAAAACAGTTTGCATGGCGAGAATCTCATTCAAATCATTAGGATCGTGAATGGATGATTAGTCTATTTAAGAATCACAAGGTCTTGTGTTTCGGGCGGAATTTCGTTCATCCATTCGTGTGCGAAACACACTGCCTACATTTTTATGGCGGATTCAAATCCTGGGTGGCTCCCGGGAGTTGTGCAGTTCTAACGATTACCAAGAAGAAATTGGAAGAGTGTTAAGACCTCTTCGTAGCTGACAGTAGTTACCTCGTTGTTGGTACTGCCTAATAAGTCACTTCATTCGATCTCAAATTCTCCACTCAACTGAGCGAAACTTTCCGGATTGTCGGTGTTTTCGTTGAACTTCACTAATATATTGCTTTATCAATGGAGTATTTGGCTATTCAGTTGTTTGCGTGACAAATCGTGTGGATTTCGTTTAGTGTACGTCAGTTTTATGCCTTTGAATGAATGCACCTTGTAGCTGAATACGTTTTTATGTAAGAATTGGCTAAATTAGTCACTCTCTCGATTATTCCACTTATTTTAATAAGGGTGATTTTCCCGTTTCTCGTTCGCCAAAGCTTTCATTCATTTTAATCAACCATTAACCGTACCTTCTAGATACTCAATTCTCTAGATTATATCGAAACATTTAATTTTATGAGAACCACTTTAAAGTTCGTTGTGCAAGACACAGTAAATCACCAGTGTAACGGGATTGATTGGTTCATCGTCTATGAGCTACGTTTTTCTCGACGGATTTCCATGTCCAGAACTGAGGTCAAAGCAACAATGAACCGGTCCTCTCGATCTGCTGATGATATCGCTCAGACATTGTTGACTTAGGGTCTCGATAATTAGGAACAGACATCCTAAAACTAATTGGATCTCGCGTCACCCATGGGGTGCGAGTAATAAAAATCCCTTAGGTGTCCAAATTATTTCCTGCACTTTCATTAATGTTCCCCTCAGGTGAATGTATTGAGTGGCAACTTGTCGTAGCGTCTTTCTTGGTCATTTTACCAGAAGAACGAAATTTGCTAAGGTTCCCAACAGAAGGAGTTTGGGAGCCATTTGGGCCAGTGATAATTCTCGAGTGCCCGCATCACAGTAAGAAGTTTTTTTTGAAAACAGCGCATGTCTTTGGCTCAAAAGTCTGATCCACATGATAACGGGACCCTAATCCAACATGGAAGCTGAACAGACCCATTCTTATCAATACCTCACCTCTCCTGGAAGTAATAGTTAGCGCGGTCCCGACTATCCGGTGCAATCCGATTTATTTTTGTAATTCATTGGAATAGTGGCCAAAGTACAGTCGGTAAGCCGGAGAACAATCAGGATTCTCAACCAAAGCCTTTGGTTCTTACGAGATCCTGTCCGCAAGAGAGCAATCACTAAGTGAAAGCCCGTCTGCTTGGATCAATTAGTCCACCACTCATTTTTGACTGATTTGTCAGCTCCAAATTAACCTCCGATTCGGAGGACTGGAATACTACTTCGTCAGACCTCTACAAATTGATCTCCCAGGCATGATTGGACCTTTGGCTTAAGATAAACTATCCTGAAAAGCTCCTTGGGCCATGAAGACGGTTCCAAAGAATAGTTTAACGTAGATATCTAGACATTTTACTTTTGCTTTTGTAGCGAATAAAAATCGCATGATTTCAGCCACACTACCTTGTTCACAACCACGTTCTTTTTCACCTGGCATGTTTGAATAGGGAAAACACCTTTCGGAAACTTGGTTTAAGATGTCAGTTAGAAATGTCACATTAGTAAGACGATGTTAAAAAAACAGTCAGTTAATTACGTCATTTGGTTTCGTAAGAAGGAAAAACTACTTTCCGGAAAACTCACGCTGGCGAAGCTTGATGTGTTTGGTTCGCGTAAAAGAGATATTTCTAGAATGTGAATCGCTCTGGTGTCTGTTGATATCAAATTGTCCTTGCTATTACCTAAACGGGAAAGTTTTTTAAGGGAAATGAATCAGACCCTATAGGGCTATTATGAGGCACGGTATGCGTCTCGGACAACTTTGTGAGAACGGACATAAGGAGATGGAGCATTAACCGACAAAACATCCGCGAAATAAATCGTTGTCTGACAAGGTTGGCTGAGGTGCTACGTGTATATTGATGACAATAAGAGAAACAAGAAAATTTGATGACTTTGAGTTGATGTCATTTTGAGGGTATCTGACGCATACTTTTGATTTGTTGCGTGCACAGTGAAACTACCTTCGAGTTATTTTCGCAACGTTTACCATGCTGTTTAAGCCAACACCGAGTCCTCTTTATCTAGTTCGTTAAGACAGAAAGAAGACATTTCACGAGAATCACACATTTCTCTTTTAAATCGTGAACTTGGACCGTTACAATTCTTAGACAATAAATTGGGAAGAATACATTGTATTAAGCTGGGTGAAAAGTTCCCCGTATACAATTATCGATCAAGTGGAGTGACAGGCGAAAGAAGGTCGTTTAGCTTAATGCCAAGGTAAAGTAATGCTCAAGATCAATCATTTCTGTGCGCAAAACACTGGTTGATGCATTCTGATAAGCACGGCCTCATCGAACACCATTAGTTTGAGGTTTCTGTTGTACACTAGTGCTTTGAAATACTGGGTTAAATAAACTTTGTGACCCTATGTGGGCAGGTGCTCCGCGATTGAAGTGGCTGAATGTTTTGCTCCAGTATGCGAGGTCGCAGTGGATTGTATCATTGATTTTCATAACCATTTCGGTATGTGCTGTTACACTCGTTGAGTCAAGCAACGATCTGTTTTGCCAGTATATGCGTCACCGCAAGTTCAAGTCAACTGATAGACGATGTGAGAGATATTAGGATCAGCCAGATAGCTTGTATGATTCTGAAAGTTTAAGCTTTTGGTTATTTACAATAGGCTAAATGGATTTGCTGGTTACGTGTGTCTAATGATCGATTTAAGATTTTCCATACTTTGGTTAAACAAATAGTCGGTTGTATATGGTAAAACAATAAAAACTTGCTTTTTTTATGGTGAATGGCTTTTCATATAGCTTCTTCTGCCTTCGATGCTGTTCGATGAATTTTTCGGGATAACTCTCTGCGGACAACGTTCGTTTTGTGAATTGTTCTTTTTGTGCTTGATCGTTGGAGCAAATTTTCTGCACTCTGCTGAAGAGTGTTCGAACATCCCCGCCTTTATGCCGCTGTTGCAAAACAGGAGAATTGTAGGTAATATCCACCCCAGGTGGCTTCACTGTAAATGTTGCGTTGCAGGGTTTCCTCTGGACGTCCGATTAAAAATATCTCAAATAAGTGGAAGTTTGTCTCTTTCCTCTTTCTGATAAACAGAATGGTTGGGATTAATCTGATTCAGTGTTTTAGTGAACTGGTAATTCATTGTTTTAGAACTCTTGGGCACGCGGATTGCTAAATTTACTCAGGCTGAGTAATTGGGAAAAAATCCTAAAGTTGTCCAAACGGAACGAACGTTCTTGCTTAAAACCATGGATGCGGTTGCCTTACTCGGGATTGTGGAGCCAAGGGTGACATGTATGTGTTTTCCAGCCCTCGAAATTGTGAATATTTCATCTACGGCATGAACTCCTTATTATTTCTATCGGATTTACGCATAGTTTGACGATGAGTTAGATTCGATGCGTGTACGGACGACGAAGTCATCTAAGTCTCAGCCACTCATATTTTGACACGTTGTCGTCAAGACAATCTACGCATGTCCCTGTTGGACGGATCATTCGTCTTCTGCCACGCAATATATTTACAAGTGAGCAATTGTATGGATATCCATCTGGTAAGCGAAAGGCCGCCCGATTATACTCTGATCCGTGTCAATTTTTTGATGCGAAAACCCAAGTAAAGTTTTCCTTTTATATGTTTATTACGTACCTCAGTTAGCGCGTAAACCGGGGCTGAGAAAGTCAGACTTGAAATTTCGGACTTGAAATTCATGTGATGATTGGCCATGCCACTTGACATGGCCGAATGTCGCACTCACTTGCGCTGCTTATTTTGATGCATGCGTTTGTCTGCGTGGTTGTCATTATTACTCCTTGTTTGTCCACCATTCTTTCTTTCTCACAGTCCGGTAGGCTGTGATTCAGGGCTGCAACCAGAGCCTAGTTACATCAGTGTGCCGTAATGCTTATACTTCCAATGCGTTTGACATTTCCGAACTTCAACACGTACGTCATCGAATGTCTCTCGACCGAAAGTTGTAAAATTCTAGAATTTCCTTACACTACCTTTTGTGACTAAATATTAGTTGAACTGCCGATAATGACTTCATTTCTCCCGAACTCACACATCATTCATCTCTACCGCTTTTTCTGTTGACCTTCTGGTGGCTTTCTAGTTCGAGAAGGAAACAGAAGGTAAAGCACGACACGGCGGTGGTTTGTGTTTGCGGATTTTACAGTTCAGGTTGTTGTTACCTACCGATCGTTCTCATACCTTCATCTTTTCTTTTCACTGCACCCTTCTCAATTGTCTTTTTTCTTTTTATCCATCAGCTGCAATGCGTCCGTTCGACGATCCGCGATTTTCTAGCAACGCATGGACCCAGTCTGGGTGAACAAATTAGCGGACGTTCTTTGGCCAACCTGTTTCATGGCATCTCTTCGCCTCAATTCCCAGTCACGATCTGGGCTCGAAATAATCACGTGTGGCGTAAACACTTGGATGTGGATTGGCCCCAGTTAAATAAAATAGCTTCGGAAGAGCTACGACGGAATGTGCACATGTTTCTGTGAACTGGAAAACTTTGGCGATCAGAAAACAATTGCTTCCCTTTATTTGCTATCATGTTATGTTTGACAGTTTGTACCCTAGATAAAGTCTACAGTCGGCTACCGTTCTGTCATCCCAAATTTATTGGGGAAACCCCGCATGACTCAAGCCCTTCATTTATGCCTCTCCATGAAGCTGCTCATTTGCTGGTAACTCATATTGTCCCATCTCGTGGTGGGCTCCGTAAATGAACTGTTTTAATCGAAGACAGCCTCGTAGTACAAGAAAGTTATGTACAATTGTACCATGTGTCCTGAATATCCAAAGACGCAATCGGAGCATTTATTTCGCCCGTCTAGCTTGCACCCTGCACTGGACTACTCGTATACACCTCAGTAGGTAAATTAACAAAAATCCACCCGTCCAATATGCATCCGGCTCCATTGCCAAAGCCTAACATTTTGCATAGTGGCATGATTCACTCTAGTTGAGTTTGGTGTGAAATGGAGGTTGTAGATGAGTAAGTATTGTCATGCAGTAGATTCCTTCAAGGTCAGGAAGCCGGTGGTCCTGGTTGCTTGCTAACAATCTTATTCCTTGCAGTAGAGTCACTCCAGGCAGCACGAGTGTTCCCCGTTTACAGTCGCCTGAGTGTCCACTTTACCATCCCCCTTTAGTGACCCGTGACGAGACAAAAAAAGGGGCACTTAGGGTACTGTCAGCCGCAAACCCGCAGTAGACAAGCACGCACTGTTCACCTAGCTTTCAACTTATCTGCTACAACCATTCTACATATCTCTTCACGATTTATGCTCAGCTGAAGCGCTGGAATCCGAGCACAAAATTAAATGGCTTAACACATACTTTCCCTAACACAACGACCGACTTATTTTCTTGTTTCATAGCTCTAGCCCAAATCCGTTGTTACGGACGCACACCTAAAAACATCGCGAATTTCATCATGGATGGACAATTATCGCCGTGTTTATAAGTGTTGCAAAGACCCTCCTCTCCTATCCCGGTTAGGTGAGAATAATAACATCGCAGAGTAAATGAATCAGTTTAAATTTAAGTCATCATTTTCAGACAATTGTTTTCACGTCGGTTTTAATTACCTTCCTGATTATCATCTCAAATAGAACAAATTGAGAATAACAAACCATCGAGTGGGGCGTTATGCAACTAAAGACCATACTGACTAGTTGTAAAATTAGACGAATTTGACGGCACTTTTTCGATTTGAACAATTTGACCAAAACTGTCCGTTTCAGTTATTACGACAAATCTGATAATAGCAAGCATGAAAATAAGAAAAGGTTAACGGAACATTGGTCTATTAACTACTGTTGTCCCAACGAAATCGAACTGTAAGTTTCTCAGTGAAAAATACAGTAAAAACATGTAAACAGATCATGTATAATCAGTAAAATATCGGTCCACCAGTGGATCCGCGTAAAGTGATGTCATTGTCATGGAAAAAACCATGCAGTACCTGACTTACCGGATTTGTTCGGCAAAACCACTGACTGCGATTGCATGTTTTTACTTCCTGGGTCGCCAGCGCTTACTTCACCGCTGTATGTTTCCAGATATTTTATCTCAGTTCAGTCATGAAAATTTCTTTCAAAGATGGAGTTCGAAATTAAAACACAGCGATGTCTATTATTAGACGGCATAACTTGTCATTGAATGCTGATAATTTGCCGTTGACAACACGTCAGTTCAAATGTACCAAAAATAGTCATCATAAAAAGGTTTGCATATTGACTGGCGGAATCTCCACCAGTCAAGAACTCTAACTATAACAAATAAATTCCTGTTCGAGCAAAAAAATTTCCATATCCTTGTCCACAGTTTTATCCCCGAGCTTTTGCAACAATGAGTGGTAATCTTGAAGTCTTCACGAGTAGGATAACCGGCAACATTTTAGTAGTCCCTTTGTTTGCGAAACATAACTATCTGTCCAGCCTAGTCAGTGTTCTCTGACGTGAGGATAGTTACTGTACGGAAAAATACCATTAGATTTCTGTGATATTGCTCGCCATTTTCCTAACCGTTGGTTCTTAGCCGGCGGCAGTTTCCTTGCGGCTCAGGCTTGTAGGATTTTTGACAAATAATAGGTAGATATAGTGGGGCGTGGAAACAATCCTTGATGATTAAGACGACCATTCACTCGTCAGATTTCAGTGTAACGGTCGGGTAATCCGATGAGCGTACTTAATCATATCCGAGCTTTATAGGCTGATGATGTATTGTTGTCAACATCAGCGTATAAGTTTTCCCAACTGCGAATTGCTATTGTGCGATGCAGTTATCCACACGTCAGTTAATCTCAGGACGTAACTGTTGTCGACAGTACGTAGGACGCCTCGACAAGTGGGAAGACAATTTGAAGATGCCACGATCCATCTCGAACCTTTGTGTGGATTTTCTGGATGACAGACAATTTAGCTAAAAACATATAGTCGTCTTAGTAAGGCAAACAAACCTGTCCGATGATGTTATACTGGCAAGTCGACCGCCTTGTGGCGCTGCTTATTGTCGCTCGTTCTCGTCAACAGCCAGCTGAAGCATGTCTTCCAAGGTGGGTGGCGGAGGAGAATGGTCGGCGTCAGTCTGCTGATGCGCACGCATAACCACGGATTCATCCTCATTGTATCTTGTCAAATAAGTTGATTTTTTAGGGAGCAATTGCGTACATTTTTTCGTCTTCCAAGTTTTTCCATATCCCGCGTGGCGTCCGTTGACAGAGTTTCAGTCAGTTGTTGTGTCAAACCTTGACGTTGGTATGCATTGTCCTAGTTTTCTGAAAGAGCTCTTTATGTAGAAGCAAACCACCGACTAACTTGTGTAGTCGTATATCGAAGGTTGACCAATCGGACCGCGGATTATAATCCTCCCTAACCATTCTCACCAGTGTTTATCCAGCGACCAATTTTATCACCAACTACCCAGCCTTCATGAACCACGGCAACAGTGTTATCAGTGCTGAACTCCACACCGGTAAATATAAAATTAATAAAAGCGGCTGACGTGTCATGAACTAAAAATTATGGTAACATTCAAAAGTAAACTGTTCACTGTTACGTCCGCTAGCCATGCAGCACTGGATCGCATGAACTCATTTACATCCATGTACTTCGAGTTACCACCGCAAGGTCATATCAAATATTCCGATGACCTTAGTTTAACAGTGCGACCCAGAATTGACCACAGTTATTATTTTGGGCCTTTGTACGGGGAGACCATCGGCATAAGTTTACATTCCGTCGATACCGTGTCACGGTGCTTTCCAGAACTCTCTGCACACAGTTCTAAACCGAAGTGGACATACATTCCGTTACGAAGATTAATGGCAGGGGGTCGGGCGAGGTGATCCCAACAATGTCTTCGGACTAATTGGACCATACAATTTCAGCTTGCACAAGCCACGTAACATTATGACAGCTGCCCTCATCGAACTATTTTCTTGAATGGCTATCTCCAGTGTTGCAATATTACTTGTTTCCTCTGATGATTTCCTGGGACGTTGCATGCATTACATGTGTAATTATCCGTTGCGCCATTGCGTGATACACGAATATCCACATAGGTGAAGTTTAGTAAACTCCATGAGTGTAAATGCTGAAAAAGCAGGAGCAAATTCATTCGGGTGAAATAAATTAGTCACCCGATTTTAACCACTCGCACTATGCTGCACAGAAAACTGTAGATAAAACGACGCGGTACTATAGCAATAATTTCCGAAACTAAAGATCCAGCGCACAAGTGCTCTTGATTAACCTTAACAAATGTGAAGACAACAAAATTATAATGCAACTTAGATACTGATTATCAAGATTTCCGACTGAAAATTTCAGGCAATATTGACAATCGATCCTGTTTGCTTCCTGGGATCAGAATACAGCAATTCATATAAGTGAAGAAAATCTCCTTCATCGATTAGCTGTGTCATTTGTCCGATAGAATAATTTGTGGAAATTTTGCTTTTGCTTAGCATTTCAGGATTGATGTGCCAATAGAAAACATTAAAAAAGGGGATTATTTGAGTACCTTATTTTGGGAGGGAAAGAGGCTACTAGAGTGTTCCTCTGTGCTGCTTGGATCACGTCTTGATTTTATTCGCACACCCCACGTACCCGTTGGAGACTCGGATTAGGAAGTGAAAGTAGCTGCTGTTGTAGTTGTTGCTTTTTTATCCCGCCGATAAGATGCTCTCGAAGTAGAGTCTCTAGTTGATTGCCAAGGTTACACCACGCCTCTTACGTCTGAATTTAAAGAAGCCACGCACAAATCTCACGGGAATCTTATAAACAGAGTCGGTGGAATTTTGCCCGTCCTGTAACTTCAAAGTGGAGTGAATGAACATGTTGAGAACAACAAAACGTGACGGATAGGCTCGTTTTCAGTTATTCGTACTCATGTCAATACATAACATTAAATAGGGTTGGAGATGGATCAAGGGAAATTGTCGGTTTGCAGTCATATCAGTTAACAACTCTAAGAATGTGTGTATATGTAATTGAGCAATTTGCCACACGACCAGGTTGTAAACCACATGCTGGATAATGGGCCAGGGAAGTTTAAGTGTCTGGACAAATTGTTCCTGAGCCCACAGGGGTGGTTATACAAACGGATAGATACCGCTTCGGCTGTGTTCAAGGTGTGACACTTGACAGTTCTTGATTATCTGCTCTCAACTTTGTGGATGGTGCTAAAAGCACTTGCCTCGTTCACTGAGTGATTTGAATCGACAAGGTGTGAACATACTGCGCTAGTAACTATCTTAATTTATTCCTGTGCTCAGCCAAGCCGGGTGGTGTTCGCGAACTCGAGTGGACAAGCGCTTCGTCGTGCGGCCAATATGCTTAGTTCCACAGGAGCATGAGAATGAATACACACAGAATGAGGCTGCAGAATCTGGCAGTCTGTCCTTTAGTTGGAAGCCCGGATGTAAATAGGGTTTTTAACTGTGCAGCCTATTTATTTTCCTCTCACTTCGTGTTTTTTTCATAGTTTTATTTATAAATCTGTCGGGGGTATCCATTTGTACAAACACGCTCCGCAGGGAACAATGTTCATTTGCAATTGCATCGTCCATACATATTTTTCTTGCTCTATCAACCAAACAGCATATTAAGTTACTCTTCGCTTGTAACAGCACAAAGCTGTGAAAATGAATGTACTATCCGTTCCACGTTACTTTTCTGTAGGCTGATAGTTGCGCAGATCCGTCTCGCCGTCGTCTTATGTACACACCTAAGTATGCTAAGCTATGGTCTGTTTCTTTTTCTAGTGTAACACGTACATTTAGATGGATACTGTTAAACATGTGTAGCATATGGTTTATGTCCGCATGTTCCTCTGCCACGTAGTATATCATCAAAGTAACGTTTGTATAAGGTATAGTGCCTGATAAGCTAGCGCAGTTGATTATTCTCAAATTTGGACAAAGATATCGGTAAACAATGGTCCCAGAGGTGACCCCATTGCTATTCCGTCCTTTTGCCGGTATATTTCACCACTGAGTTGAAACTGAAAGTTTTTAGTGCATACGAAGAGTAGTTGTTTAAGATCACCCAGTGGAATCCCTATGGAGATGTTATCTGGAAAGTACTCGCAGATGTAACTAGTGGTTTCGCTGATCGGAAAATTTGTAGGCAGAGAAACTACATCCGTGATAACATCTACTTCCATTCCAGACTTAGGCTCTTAATAGTTCCTTTGAGGTGAAATGTATCTCACACATCATCATCATCATCGTTCAGCGTTAAACAGCAAAGTAAGCCTCACTGACCGCTGCCTTTCCCTAAAGTTGCACGTTTCTATAAAAAGAGTGAATATCCAAGGGGAACAGGGAGTGGACCTACGCAGGCGGGAAAAGATAAGATGCTGCT
>LUCM01010114.1:0-28147 GCA_008360955.1 Fasciolopsis buskii
TTGTCGATTCATGCTGTCCAGGCTTATGGATTGAGTCATGCTGTTGTTTTGCGTCTGAATATGGAACCGTTTCGCACAAAACAACGCAGAGCGGGACTTCTGTTATAGCTTTCTGCACGGCCAATCGTCACAGTTAATGGCATGCCATCCCTATTGAATTTGGGAGCGGCCCAAAGAGTGTCTCTGCATGCGAGGTGCTAAATTACCACGCTGACTCCAGGACAGCGTCGCCAGAAAACGCTGGTTTTACTTTGTTGGATGGTTTCAAATACGTCACTTCGGATACCTCGTAAAACGAGACGCCCGGACCCTTGAGACATCGAGTGGTCGGTGGCCAGAAAAATGACCGCAACAATGGCGGATTGGAACACGTAAAGTAATGAAGAAAGCTGCAGTTTTCGGCACGATGGCGAAATTTGACAACTGATTAAGAGCGCTGGTCAAAGAAAAGAAAGTTCAATTCGAGTGACCAATGAATCCAAGTTCTCGTTCTGCGATTTCCAGAAGAGTCACCGGAGCGTTGTACAAAACATTTAGAGGTTGATACTGAGACTCCAACTTAGTGCGATAGGTTGAAACAGAATACAGAGAGTTACAGTTCTTTAAAGCAATGCAGAAGTCACTGGAAATAGGTTTTCCAAAAAGCAGAGCATATCAACCCAGATGGCGCTCCAAATTTTAGCGAAGTCAGGAACTATGCTCGTTAATTCATTACAACCAATCTGCTTGCGGAACTATCCTACGCCGATTGATCTACCACTCCCGGGTGCAGCGAAAAGTGGTTTTCTAACTGGCGCCAGGATTTATTGACGGACTATCACCATGCTACACAATCCACAATATGAGCACACGTCACATGCATTGGATAATCTGCCGTTTTAGAGTATAACTGACTTCATTTCAGTTGCTCGTGCCAGTTCTTCTTGGCACTTCCTCTCACGGAAGATGGTGCAAAACTTGATTTTTAATTTTCCATATCTGGAGCAACATGGCAGGAGGGGGCGCGAGCCTATGTTTGCGGTCCAACTTCCAAATAGCTGTTCATGAAGTGCGCGATTTTCATGTCACTAAATTTAAATTTGCATTTCCGATGCTTATGCAAGGAAGCAAACCTAATTTGCAGAAAGGCTGCATTTAGATATTGCTCACTGAGAAAATTGTGTTAGATCAGGCTACCAATAGGTATCTCTATGAATAACACGCCCAGATAATCGCAACGTTTCGTTGTCACAGAGGCTGCAGGGTAGGGTGGAGTCTCAGCCTGCTTGGCTCACAATCCTTCTTAGCCTCGTCAGCCTCGTTGCATTTTGCGTCCCACTCATGTGGCACTTTAATGCAGGCGTTTGGCTGTGGACGGGACTCACTTTCGATTTCATGTCTGCTGTGTAAGTAGAAACACGAATTCAGATTCGAGGTTACAGTATTTCACTGGACTGCGCCTTTATGTCTACGTCAAGTATTTCCCTTCATAACTTCAAAGACGAAAGCAGTCAAGCGTGAAGTGCACGCGTGAGGATAGTCGTTGAGAGTGAGAGGGCCTCGAGCAGCCGCTGTCTGACGGAATCCCATGTCAACAAGTCGCTTTGTCCGCCTTGAGACTGCAGGGAGTAGTCGGCATCCGGAAGGATGTGTAGTGTTAAGCGCAGTTTACTTTGTCATTTAGTCATTACCGCTCCAACAGACTGCAGCGCTGGCTGAGGAAGAGCGGTTTTACGAATTTGACCTCCGTCACCCTTGTTCAGAAAAGCAACGCTCCTGACATTGTAGTTGTAGCAGGTGATTTAATGCACAAGCTGGAAAACGGAGGTTTGCATCGGAGTCCTGTTTAGGTGGGTGGATGCCGTCTTTGCCTCCTCAGCAAACGAAATGGAGAAGATTTTTCTCCCATTTCCGTAACAGACACCGCTTGCTTCTATCTACGTACGAATTCGACACAGATCGCGTCGCACTGCGACATGGACGCTCTTCGCTCAGACAGGTGCTTTGAGTTCGATTGACCCTATCCGGCAGTTAGCTTACCGTTGGCGCGTTACTGTCAGGTAACTGTAGATCATACTGACCACGGACGTCGAACTCGGAACCATGCGTTAGTTTTAGTGCGATTTTTTTGCTGCAGGCTGAATAGCATCGACGCAGGCCACAAATCCGATTGGCCTGACCGAACGTTTGTTGATTCGGCTGTTCGCAGCAGCTATGAACAGACGCTATCCGAGGGACTAAGAACTTCGACGAGCAACAATGCAGGCAAGCGGTGGCATCGAATTAAGCAGGCCGTGGATTTGGCAGCATATTTTGCCTATCGCCCAAGATCTAGCGTTTATCGAAGACACTGGATCTCGTTATAGCGGTTGGGTCTAATGAAACAAAACACCAGCTGCCTAACTGCAAGGAAATGAACAAGATGCCCCGGCAGTTGCAAAGTCAATTTTACAATTAAGCCTTCAAGAATGAATCACGAAACTTGATGGGTGTAAAGGTAGCCGAAGAGGATCGGAGGACCCGCCTATTCAGGGTAAACAGGGTCGAAAACTATTTCCAGCTTAACACGCGACAGCGGTGGCGGCCGAACTTCGGTCAGTGAAGTCGTGGTGCGATAAGAATGGAGAGCTCACTTCACTGGTCAGACAGGAATACTGGACGTTGCGCAGCGCATTAAGGATTCAGTTTAGTAGGCCACACGGCGAACGTATTTGTCTAATTCTTACACTGAAAGTCTTTGGGAGGTGCCACTTGATCCCGCAACGAAAGTGGAAGTGCAGCCGAATATTCGGCTTCTAAAGTGGAAAAACGCAGCCGGTCTCGACGACCTTCCACCGGTTCCTTTCAAATTGGGTGTAGAATCTCTGGTAAAGTCCCTTCGCTCTTTGTTTCATATTTGGAACGAGGAGCGCATTCCGTTATCATGGGGTGAGTCACGGATTATACTCACCTTCAAGAAGAGTACACGGTGTGACTGAAGCAATCATCGCGGGGTTAGTTTAATTCCGATAGTTACTAAGGTGTTGGCCTCGATAATGCTGCGCCGTTTGACACCGATTTCGCGAGAGTTGAATTCGCGAACAGAAGGCCCGGATTTCGAACCAGGTCGAGGTCTGTATTCGACCAGATACTAACTCTGTAACTGATACTCGAAACGCCTCACACTCCCCGCTGCCGTGAGATCGTAGTCTTTTTCATTTGACAAGGACTTTCGACTCCTGCGGAGTACGCCAGCACTATTCCAGTTCGCTCCCCGCCGAAGGGGTATGCCAAACGAACATGCTATGAACGTTGCGAGCATTGTACTCGCATACCGTATGGGTCCGCGTGAGGGTATACAGCACGAACAATCAAGTTTCTCGGAAACGATAGTGGCGTTAACAGAGGGTGTTCCCATCTCTCCAATTCCGTTCAACTCTTCATTGGTTCGGGGGGATGAAGATACTTTAGTCTCCGGGAATGTAGACGTCTAGACTGGAAGTGGAAGCGAAGTTGTATCGAGGATCTAGACTAAGCAGTAACGTTTGTGTGCGTTGTTCGGTCTGAGGACCATGCACAGGGCGCAACTAGAGTAGACTCTCGAGCATCGGGCGCTCGGGTTTCGCATGCTGCTTTGACCAGCAAGTGCAAAGTGCTGTTGCATACTGGACCGAAAGCAAGCTGCCGAATCGTGGCCGGCTGAGCGAAGAGGAACTAATAAATGTAGACCGTTTCACCTACTCGGTAGACGACATGTCGGACGATGGCTAGCTCGGACGTGGGAGGTAAATACGCTTATAGTCCAAGGCTCGAGCAGCTACTCTGGATAGAAGCACTTGTTGGCGTCGGGCCTGAGTATTTCACTGATGTTGAAAGGTCGTGGGTACTTGTGCGCGCAGTGTCCTCGGGAGTTCTGTTGTACGGATTGCGAAAGACATGGAGTATGGCGTGTGGGGAGGTTGTCGTCCGGTTAGAGGTTTTCGACAACCGATGTTTACCTAGTATGGCGGATTTGGATGAGTGCCGGGTGAGTAATATTGACGCGTTAGGGAGCTGGTATGTGGGTGTCATGCTACGGAATTAATTGTTTCATCGTATGAATTAGTAGCTAGCACTGGTGGTCACATTAACGGTATGACGAACACTCGCATTTACCAATACCGTGCCCTACATTTTGTGTTCCTCCCAAAGGAATGGAAGAATGCCACTGTCCACCTGGAGGTCAACAGATGACGTGACAACGTGGGATGAGAAAATGTACAGCGAAGTTAGGTCAAGTAGGTGTCTCACGCCTTCGTGGTTGGGGTCCGAAAGACTTGTCCACTTGCTGGCTGGAGACACTGAAGGATATGTCAGTGAACCGTGAACAGTGGCGATCGTGCTGTCATTTTCTAACGAATCAGAATGATTGAAAACACGTGCGTTTGTAGAGTTAGACTGTTTTTCGTGAGTTGGCTGCAGCAGCGCCTTATCTTTTCGCGTCTGTGTAAATCCACTCCCTGTTCCCGTTGGATATTCACTCTTTTTATATAAACGTGTAATTCTGGGGAAAGGCAGCGGTCAGTGAGGCTTGTCTTGCTGTTTAACGACGATGATGTTGATTGTCTGACTAAAATACTCGAACGATTTCGTGCTTCTGGGTGGGCACACAGTTGGCTTACAAGTTTTTCTCAGTCAATTAAATTTTGTTTAATTGCTTGGGATGCGTTTTGGACTTTTAACTAATAAAATGCTGCTGCTGGACTTGAAGATATGTTAAGCTTGCAGGGGGCAACTCTAGTTGACTGCGTAGTCGCATCTCACCAGATGATTGCATAAAGGATGACAAGTCACGGAGCATGAAGAGGACTCGATTGATTTAGAATTATCTGAGTTTAAATGATGGCGATGAGGTCGGCTCTGTAATACTTTGGGGAAGTATGGCCGCCGCAGGCAAGTGTGCTAAGACCTCGGATGCTTGACACCGTTGTCTTCGTAGCATTGATAAGACATATTGGGAGCCTTTTACTAGTCATTTAGGGATTAGTTAAAATCACAAAGGAAACCGAATCCTAATAGATTAAGTTGGTTGGATCATGTGTTGCTCGTCCTCAGAAAGTTTACTTTGCTGCATGTTGTTGTCTGAGGTTGGTAGCTGTCGGAAAATGTGTCAAAATGCTTACTCTCTAAAGTGGAAAAAGGTGTGGAAATACAAATTATTGGACTGGCTGGTGTGGGCGCAGTTGGATTACTGGGCTAGGGTTCACTAAAACTCTCCGAAGATGGTCGCAGACAGTAGTTGACATGGTTCGATGTTGGAGTCAATGGCTTTCTTGCATTCAAGATATCTTGTCAACTTATTAATTCGCAACCAGTGTTATGTTGTTTCTCGCTCACATCCGGTTGGAGTGGACATTGATGCGGTAGCAACCAAGACCACACCATTTCTATTCAAGCTTTATAGGCGTAAAACGAAAATTCCGATGAAAATGGCAGTGACCGTCGAGGATATGGTGTTAAAGAAACCAATTGTGGAATATTGAGACCCAACACAGCTCAATAACCGCTTTGTTATTGTAGGAAGATGTACCAGATATATCCAATTAAATGTTTAGGTCGAAAGAATATTCAACATTTGAAAAATGGATTTCTTTCCTGTCACCTCAAAGAACAGAGAGTAACAATGTTTGTCCAGTGCAACTTTCCCATTACTAGTTTAAGTATTTTGAACATAATGAACAGAAGTAGGTAAGTGAGACATTTTGCTGACCGACTGCAAAATTTTGGTCCAGGATAAACTGGATACTGCACAGTAACTTGGTCTGATTCTACATGCTGATTAAAAGACACTGGAATGATCATTTTAACGAGCTATGCGGATGCTTATGGCTGGATACCTTTTTAAAGAGTCTCTAGGAGACGAGTAAAGGTATTAAAGCTGTTTAAATGTATATAATAAGAAGTCGGTTGAGTTAGTCCATGGTGAGGAAGACTGGCGCAAAATGTTTTGCTGTCAATGTGGGCCACCAAAAGCAGCAGAGGTGCCAACTAGCTCAAGCGCACTACTAAGCATATAAAACATTTTGGGCGAGTAACAACACCATGAATTCGGTTATGACTATCTTGTTACATCGGCCAACCCGGAAATATAGCCTAGTCCTTCTGCCACATTCTTAGCACGAGTGTTAGATCCCCGGTTATATTGTGCACCAAAGTTTCCCGACTGTGCTTACAATCCGCAACACGCAGCCACCCGAGGTCGGCGTAGTGGCTGAACATCGCAAATAACATAGACTGTACCACTCAAAAACGCTGTCCTACCAAATCACTTGAGCTCCGTTTCTTTTGTTAATTTCATAACAGTGTGCGCCACTTTCAAAAAGAGGCAACAGCTAACAGAGGGTTGTTGATTTGCGAAGCTGACCGGTGACTTTTGAGTTTAAATGTCACGACTTCATCCGCTTGAACACCACCGGTCAGACATTGGAGAAAGCGTTTTTGTGGATAAATTAATTGTATTGCACTGAAAGTATCGAAGTTGCAATGCGACAGCTTAACAGTATCACTCCACCCTCGTTAGCTCATCTTTCAAGCTAATCACAAATATGCGGTGATAATGATGAATATCTAGGGTATGAAAGTGAGCGAACGCGAATTACCTTACTGTACGCTGAAGCGTTTTTGTGTTGGTTTGTTACTAACATTCTCGGCTTCCGCTGACCCAACGTATTATCTCAATTTCCGTCTCTCTGGTTTGTTCCTAGCTATCACCTTGTCCGCTTACAGATAGCTTTGGAGAACCAAGGATACAGAGAAGGGGAAAAAACTAACAGAAGCGGACATCAATTCCTCTTCACACCGTCGGAAGAGTCCTGGACGCTCGCTTGATCCTCGTGGTTGTTTTTATCCGGTAAAACCTGGGCTCCATTGAACTGCACTCTGACTCTGGTTGCTTAGTTGAACAACGCAGTAGTGCCCTCCGTGTTCGAGCGAGCATAAATACGAAAAAATGGTGTCAACTGTCCTTGATTTTATTTATCACCAAATACTGTTATTGCTTATAAGTATATAGTTAGTCATATAACTATGTTATATTATTTTACCTTGTAACCTGGTTTCATCTGGTGGGCTTCAGTTCAACACCGCCCTCTGACATCGTACTCTTGAGCCGCTCCTCTCCTGTAGTTTGAATAAAACCTCTTAAGTGTTTAATGATCACGGAAGCTAATTAAGCTGGACTAATAATTTAGTTTTAATTTAACCTTAAAAATTTCACTTGGTGGATCTTTAGGACTGGCCTAAATCGGACGCGGTTATTCTGCATCCCGAATTTAAACTTTAAACACGTAATGTTTATGCTAACAATCTATGTGAATTTTCTGAAGAGAAGCTTACGTAATAACAGTGAGATCCATCTTATCTAGTTCTCTTGACAATTAAATAGGTGTATGTATAGATTGTGTGCTGGTGCAATCGGGTAATTACTAAGCGCCTGACATGTGACAACAATATGCATTTTAGATGGCGGTCGTGCTAGCATGGGACGTTCCCCAAATAACTCTCCATATGTACAGGGAAACTCAGACTTCGAAATGCAGCTCAAGACATTAGAAAACTCAAAAACTAGTATGCAGGACATCGTAATCAACATCAGCCTCCTTAATGCAAAGTGAGAAATAAAACTAACGTGAATCAGAACAGTGTGAGAAGCTTAGTTCTGGGCATAAATAATGCATCAAATGCTTGATTGCTGAATATAATGCAAAGAGTTAGTCGCCCAACTGGAGTGAAACATTTTCTTTTTCCAATAAATAGCCAATGGACTTGCTTATTCTGTTTTCCGGAAATGGCTGGTATGACCAGATTTCGTGGCGTAAAAAGCTGCATCTGCTTCTTTAATCTTTGGGTAAGTGCTCAAATGAAAACCCCAAACAGTTTAGGAAACTATTGTAGTGATTTGCAACCAAAGTAAGGCTATGCTGAACTTAGCGACAGTAGCACATGAAGTGCAAATGAAACAGCTGGACAAGGGCTTGAAGAGGCATCAAATTAAAAGGCGATTGCAAATTGTTTCAATTGTTCGGGTATTTGGTAGATTTTTCGGAATTAGGATTGGACAAAAAGTTTTGTATGTCTCTATTAAGGCTTTCCAGATGCAGCTCATTGTCATATGGAAACCGCCTTCTGGCTGGCAAAAAAAATACTAAGTAACACAAACCATTCTTCACTGGGGATTGAAGACAGTTGGTCTGGTATACGTGACCGTCTGCCCTTAATTCGTTCCAGTTTCCGTGGACTTCACACAAATCCCGATGACCGGATTTTAGCAAATTATATTTTATAAATTGAACAATTCATCTCGATTATAAATGAGAATCTCTGGCACTGATGCAAAACTTTTTCCATAGCTGATGATGAATATCGTCACTTAATAGTCTTCACGACTTATGCATTTGAGGATGAGGGGGAAGAGGGACAGAAACGGAGGTTAAGGTCACAGGTTAGCTGATTAACAGGAACGTATTGAGAAATTCGAGTAGTATGGGGATGAACAAGCCACAAGCAAACTCATTCGTCAGTTTGCACGTGTTAGTGTTTCTCGGTAGGAATATGTGTGCAAGTAATCTTATGGGACAAAAAAAAATGCGAAAAGCAGATCCATCAAAAACGGTGAATGTCCGTGTGAAATAGTTGTCAAGCGAGCAGATAAACTCCAACTTAGGTGAGAGTTTTTATATTTAAGTATCCTTTTGCTTAGTTATATGCATGTATGTATCAATACGTGCAAATGCTTATCGTCAGATATTGCACATGCCTTTATCCTTTCGCCGATCTTAAGTCAGTTTAAACCTATATAGACAGGCGTGTGCAAGTGCGCCCCTGTTGAGTTAAGAAGTAGTTTAATCAGAAATACCGAACTAGCAGAGAAAAGGCCATTTCGCGAAAGAGGATGAGACTGAGTTCATTTTGCAGCATCAAAACGACGGAATATCACTGGCACCGCTGTTCACTCCACTTCCTCCAGACCCGCTGCAGTTAGCAGGTTTAGAATGACTGTACATGGTGGGGTCCGTATTGTCCACAGATGGTGCGGAGGGTAGAACAATGGATGTATCCGTCTCACAAGACGAAGCAACTGAGGTTATTGAGGGTGAGGGATTTGGTGGGGGCATAACTCGAAGTAAACGTGAAAGAGCTAGAACAAGTTCGGCAAATGTGGGTCGTCGTACTCCCTCGAAATTCCAGCACTGCTGCATGAGACAATAAATGGATTCCGGACATCGACTGGGTCGTGAAAGCCGCAAACCTTGATCAAGCATAGCTAGAATTTGAGCACCTTTCATGTCCTACAAAAACGGATGACAGAAGCCAATCAGCCGTGATTTGTATCGAAAATTATTCAGTTATTACAAACATTATAGATTAGGTACCAGTTTTACTCAGGTCGTTTCACGTGGAAATTTCGTCCATGATTTTGTATGTTACACAACGGTTCAATATCGGAAAGGAGGACAAAGCTACGTACCCTATTACATACGAGCGTAGATCAATCAAGAACAGGTGCACGTCAAATGAATACAGTTTGCAGATAATTGGCAACTTCAAGTGAGATTAATTCACGGCAAGAGAGAGTGTGTTACGAACATATTTTGTTACGTGGATTTAAAATAGAATGGTGAAGGAATATCAGCGATTTGCATCATTTTCACCAAAAAACAAAACGGGCTCTCATAAGCTGTCTATTAGATAATCTTCGCACCGAAATAGAACGTGCGAGTATACCACCAGATTATGGATCCTAGTCTCAAAAGACAATTGCAAGAGTCTGAAAATGTTTACAGGAATCTACTAATCTCAGTTTATCCAAAAGTTCAAAATCGAAAGGGCAACTGATTACTTACAAGTGAAATTAAAACAGTGGAGTCGCCAGAAATCAGACTGTTGCTTGGTTTATGGAGGCCTCCAGTGTGACGTGTACTTTCTAGCCAAATCTGCTACCGGTGAATGGCCCCCACAGTGTATTCCTTCCTAGGATTACGGAAGTTATCAACCGCTTAGTTGAACTACAGAGTATTCTTCCGTAAAACGGTTCCCGGGTGCTCGGTTTCGCTACAGGTATCCTGGAGATTGTTTGATGATAACTTACAGAGAAAACTGCTGCCGACAACAAAAGGCTGTAAATTCAAACGATTTCCCCTACCAGACCATACAAGTCAATAAAGTGATCTACCCCAGGCACCCATGTAGGACAGTGTGAACTGGCTACCAATTAGTGAGTACAAAATGAGTGCAAAAATAGGAAGACGCAAATATCTAAAAAAAAGTGACAAAGGTTGCAAGATATACTTTTAATTTGCTTTTAGTGAGTGCGCATGAACAGGTTTTCACCCATAACCACGTCAATACAAAGTTTGCGGATATTTACGAGCCAAATCTATTTGAGTGGAATCCTCAGGGTGGCAAACGGAAGTGCTGAAAAGGTCAACATGAAACCTAAGGGAGTTGTGGAATCCGTAGTTGTAGTCCACATCAATGGGAGTGAATGTAGATTTTTTCATTGCCCACTCGCCTGAATTGATCTACCGGAGATATAGTTAAAATTTATTTAGCACGTGGGCTACGCGACGTGGCAATCATTATCAGACAATCATCGAATAAATGCAATTCGGTTACATGGCTGGAATAACTAAAGTTCCTGAATAAGAACGTGTTATTCTATAAAATCCTGTGTTCGGTGATACAAAACAGGCAGTCATCAGAGTTTAGCCATTGGAAAAACAGCAACTTCAAGTACGCTGATAAACTAGAAAACCATCAGTTATGCATGATATGGTGCTGTATCGTATTTGGTAACCAGCTTCCTAGAATAACTTTCGAGGTAAAAATTAAAAAGTTTTTATATGATTAATGTTAATTTCCTAGCAGTGAATTGGTCGAGCCTGCTGCTCGCACTGAACAGCCTATATAGCCAAGCGAGCTTGATACCGTGATGCTGCGCTTTATATAAGAAAATCAGTCTGAACTTTCATCACCATTTTATATTTTTGACAGCCTTGGTATTTTACACATTTCTTAACTAAAGTGATATTCCGACAGATCGAAATTAAGCAGAAATCAAATTGAGAAAACACAAGTTAGCGAACAAGCTCGTTTTCAGTGATTCGTACTCATGCCATTAAATCACTACATATTTGGAAAAATTTTCTTTACGAAGGATTGGGCTAGTCAAAGAAAAATATGGGTGGGGAAGGGATTTGTGGTGTTACAAGCACAAGCTGAATACACAAGAATGTGTTGTGTTAATTGTTTCGTGGTCTAGGATGGACGGAGGGCCAGGGGAGTTGAAGCGCAACCACAAATTGTTTTTGGGAGCACAGTGGAGGATTGTGGAGACGGATTGCGACAGCTCCCGCGGTGCTCAAGAGG
Organism: Fasciolopsis buskii; assembly: GCA_008360955.1. Lineage (NCBI taxonomy): Eukaryota > Metazoa > Platyhelminthes > Trematoda > Plagiorchiida > Fasciolidae > Fasciolopsis > Fasciolopsis buskii. The sequence goes on from LUCM01010114.1 coordinate 11,365, forward strand.
CGACACTTTGCCAACCTAGACTGTTGACCTCTGACCTTATACAGAGGTCAAATGCATTTGGTTGCAAAACTTGTCTTGAGAAAGACTACCCACGGTAGTCGAAACCTTGGCGCATAACATCTACCAACCACGCTGTTATTAATACTACATCATTCATATTAGAAACTGAAGTCTGTTGCGTGAAATCCAAGAAACTTTTCACCGGAATTTAAATTATTTCAAACTGCATCGAAAAAACGTGAAGCATTTAGGATGGATAATCAGTGAGCTCCTCATATTTGTAATAAACCGACGATTCTGTTAACAAACCGATAAACAGAAAACACGACCAGTTGCATACTCGCAATGGCGATTTCACCTACAGTGATGACGAAACATGTCATTGAGTCTCTCGAGGCAACTGTCAGAACTCCATGAACTAGGACTAACAAAATGTCATCAATGCACTTGCAGTTTCATGACGGACAGGGGCCACCGCGAGGGAGGTTAATGCTGGTGATCTTGATGGCCCAACTAATTGGAACTTTTTTTTCTATAGCCAGAGAGACGGCAATTCCATCGCAATTTGTGGAAACAAGATTTGTACATAGGTCAAATATGGCTAGATGTTATTTGCCCAGAAAAAATGAGCCAGATGAAAACTTTATAAAGGATTCCGCGCGAATTTGGCGAAAAAACAGCATCAGAAAAACGCTGTCCACCTGGTTGAGCTGGTTTGTTATTACTTGGATAAATACACACGGACTATTTATTTGGAAGGTTTAAGGATTTTCAATAAGAATGAATTATTATCACAGATCGTTTAGAATTCAATAGCAGTACATACCATATTGAAAAACGCAAACTAATATTTATAGTGAATAGAGGGAATGAAATGTTAGTATCCGCCAAGTAAATTTAAGTGAATAATCTTAAGATGAGGTAAGTTTGGTGACGGTTAATGAAACGAATTTGCAGTATCGTTAAGAAAGTCATTCTATTAATACTGACTGCAACCTGTCGAAATTTTCAGATTCACTTGACCCAACATGATTGAAAAATTTGTAGTGCATTGCCAATGGCAATTTCCTGGCATGCGGCCTTTTAATTGTAGCAAAGTCTAACAAAAGACGGAAACTAAACGAGAAGCAACAACAAACAACTGCAACAACTGCAGAGCTTAAGTGTAACTATTATCCCCGTTTTATCAAGGAATGTTGTCGGAATTTCGGAAGCATATGTCAATTTTATCGATTGCTGTCATTACAAACCTACAACGTAAAGAGAACGAAAACATCCGTAAATTTATCAGGACGCTGCTCAAAAGGTTCACTGGGATGACAAAACCACACGTGTCCAGTCAAAAGACATCAGGTCACAAATCACAAAGGAGACTGTAAATCAGTTCCTTTGGCAGCACACACTTACTCGATACGGGCGTTCACCGTAAGAATACACTTCCCATAGTGTGATCCCATAACTCCAAACGTCCGACTTGGAATCGAATCTGAAATAATAAATACATTCCGGTGCATACCATTTGAGAGGCCACTTGCCAGCGGACGCGGCCTTAGTATAGTCCAATCGAGCGATGACAAAAGAGCCGACGTTCATACAGGGGAAAGAGTATGACAGAAAATCAAAGGTTGAACTATACAAGGTACAGGGTGTAAAAGTTACCAATACAGAAAAATGTTCACCAGGCAAGGGATATATCTGCTTTACAGCACTGTCGTAGAGGAATGCACGCTTGCTTCTTTAATTTTAATATCCACTATCCTTCAGTTTGCTAACAAAAGTCAAACAAGATCGTAAATTTTCAGCAATAATGTTTCGAATGGCCGCTTTGTTTTGCATTGTAATATTAGGACACATTTTGTGTCAAACATGTGAAAAACCAGTGCAACGAACGAATGGAACAAGGCCGACAGAGTTGGCCAGCGGAACTTATTCAACAAAGACTACCAGGATCAACGGGAACTGCTATTACGGGCACTGTATTGCTCGAGCTTCGTAAGTAATAATGATGTAAGTCATTCAAATGAAGTTCTGAGCTGCTGTTAAGAGCACCTGACGTATCGGTGTTTGGATCTGTGCCATACCAATTTACCTAAATTACTCAGAACAAAGACACCTGAAAACAGCATTGAATCATTCTCATTAATTTGCTAACTACTGCAGCCTTCATTTGGACAGCGATTTTCGAATGGCTACGTGACCCACACCTGAAAAGCGCAGAAGCAGAACAACCGTGGTTGACGATAGCAAGACAAGTGTATTAGTCAGCACCAATAGTTACGCAGCCAGACGAATAAGGTTCAACAAAATGTATACACACTACAAGGCATGAGGAAGGGTTAAGATAACTCAAAGAACACTGAAAACAGAGCTTAATTTATTTGACTTTCCAAGTGCCAGCAATCGATGCCTCACGTACACTGTCCCTTTTTCAGTCCTGTATGATTTGTGCTTGTGAATATCAAAGAAGGATTTTTTTGCTATCACCAAGTCATTAACCCCAGAATCATGTTCTCTAAGCCCATTGAGTACACAATGTAATCTCAGAATCATTCAATCAGGCCACTTGTTAGGGCGTTAAAAATGTTTTGACATAACTCCCATTCTAGCGTAAGAGCTTTTAAATAAGACTGAACATAACAACTACGAATGACAATACAGAATTCCTGAGGTACTTAGAGGTCCCAAATTAAGAAAATCTGACATCTATAGTCAGTGCGCATAAAATTGAAAATCCATTTTTGTTTTTCAATTTCTATCTGGGATCTGACCTGACAGATTTGATACCAGGGAGTCGGAAAAACAACTTTATCCGTATAAGTGTCGTCCACCTCTTTGTAACCATCCTTTATCAAAAGTTCATGTGCAGACCCAGGAAAAGTTTCAGGTAAGCCTGAATAGCCACACTCCGGCGGGGCTCTCGAGAGACACGCTAAATCAGTTTGAGGTCAAGTAAGCCCCAAAACTTCATTCAGATGGATTAGCCGAGTACTGAAACAGACCCAGATCACTCGATGATCTTATCTTTGTGTCCCCATCCTGGGAATTTCTGGGCGTATTTGCTATGAAACCGAAAGTTCTCCCCGAGGCAAGATGATACTATAAAAGTAAAAGACATAACAGAGGTCGTGATGATAAAGTCGGCTGAGGAGGTCCTTTTTTAAACCCAGCTCAACTACAAGTACGAATGTTTCCGAGAAAAGCATTCTAGAGAGATTTATTGATACAACTTACGTTGGCCAATCAAGGCGCAGCAATTTAGAAGATAAAATATGCGGCCTAGGTTGATGGGCGAAAACTTTTATACCTCAAGTTACGTTCGGAAGTGAAAGAGTCTAGTACAAAGCTGGCCAAAATTTTGCACGTATTTAGGGATTTATCTGTTAACATTTGTCCCTAAAACAAACCTAATGAGAAAATAATAAGTCGAGAAAGAACCCAACAATGTGAAAAGAAGGATAGCAAAATTTGAGCTGGTGCGGCAGCAAGGTGTTCTTACAAGTAAAGAAGTTAAAAACGCTGTTCATTTGTTTCATGAAACGCATTTTAAGCTTCAGGCAACAGCCTGAGGTGAAGAGATTAAACGATCGATGATGGCAAGTAAACAATAGTACTATCCACACTGATTACCGAACTTGCCACTGAGTTCCAACTACACAGTAGAGAATTTGTGGCAGCAATTTTTTTTAAACTGACTCCATATGGATTAAATGAAAGGCACTAACGACCGTAGCTGTCCAAATGAAAAACAGTTTTGTTGCAATTTCCGGTCGCACAGTGCTACTACTCAGTCATGGATAATATGCTGGTTCAGTTCCATACACACATTTCCGATTTCACGACAGAACTATAAAGGACAAAGGGTGTGGAGAATACACGAAAAAGGATGAGTGATAATAAGTGGCCTGCAGATTATATAATTAAATTCAGCGAAGGATCTCCAGAGAAGAAATTAATTTGCCTACAGTGATTCTGGTGTAAAATATTACAGTTAATTTAGTTGCCGAATGCGTAGGTCGTTGTCCAGGTTGAAGAATACTGGGTGGATAAACGGAGGGCATGTTTAAGTTTGTGCTCCCGTGCTATTGCCGTTTGAGTTAATAAAATCTATCTATCCATATTCCTCAGGAAAGCTGAACTGCCTGCATCAGTAAGAAATGGAAATGGCTGATGGGCCACGTAGAACGAAGAGGAAAGACCTCTGGAAACCGACACAATTCTACAAAGAAGTCGACAATGCATACCTGTACAGGCAGTTCAGTTACGGTCATACAACTATGAGCAAACTGAAAAAAAAACGTCCGACTGTGGAAAAAATGGAAACGGTAGAGAAGATATCTGAGATCGTTTATCACCATGCCGTGTGAGCCGAGTTCACTGCTTTGGTGGAATTTCATGCAGTTAAACTCATTTCAGTCCAGCACCCATTCTTACTCACAATAAGACAGAAGTTAAATCATACGGACCAACAGCACCTCGAATGACTCTGATTCCACAAAGTCAGCTGAACCATCATGTAAAACAAATGTAAAACCAAGAAGGGTGTGTGGATTTTATGACGGAAACACACGCGATGTTGAAAGTTATGGTTCAGTCATTTGCATGAAGGGATGGGAATTACACTCTCGTCCTGAGAATCCGAAGATAAAAATACTGTCGTATCCTCTTCAGCGATGTCAGAAATTTAAGGCAATAGAGTACACTTTGCTTACTGAACGCTATATTTGTCTTCCCGTTTTAATTTAAAGTTCAGCTTTTACAAGCGTTAACTTGTTCTGGTTGTGCTTGCTAACATTCTAGCCCCGAACATTGGTGAAAGAAAAAGTATTCCATAGACTAGAAGACCAACGAAGAAGCAAAAATATAGGGAACGCATACACACCACTGACCATGATATTTAACCGTCTCGTTGAATGTCCCAGGTCATCGCGCTTGGGATCCCGTGAACTTGAAAGCCGCAGTATACGTCAATCTACTGGCGACAACCAACTCCTTGGGGTTTTCGCGTCCTTTAGCCAAGTCAAAAGGTGACTAGTCTGTGTCATTCGCACCATTACCTGTTTTGAGTGATAATATGTGCAAAAAAATCGATCCGCATGCATGTGTGACTCAATCTGTGGCCTGTTATTTTGTCTCCCTTCTGAGATATTAAAAGAATTCTTCTAAGTTATTTTGTCAATACCACGAAAAAGCCGCTGTTCAAGTGTTAGAGGTCTCGGCATATCTTCTGTCTTCAACGACTACGTTTCTGAGCTGCACGGCAGAAGCGATCTTACTGACGCAGGGTAAATACGAACTTCAATCGATTAGATTTCACACTAATGCCACAGACGTATCACATTGATAAACGGCAATCGAGCGTTCTGTGTTCGTGACGATACTTCATCCATTATAGGACCACCTCGTAAGATGAGGCTACCGTAATAGCAAAATATATCTACTTTGTACAACTCCTCTTCTTCGATAATGGGTTCGGCTTAACTGTCCTTGTGGGATTGAGCTCAGGTACATGTACTGCTATTTTGATCTCGCCATTTTGACGAATTGTGTACCCTGTCATTCCTGAATTTTATACACACAAAGATAAGCAGAACATGCTTAAATGTGCACCAGTTTATCCCCTTCCAATTTTCTATTTTTCCAGTTTCAAAACAAATATAATTAAGCAATTGTTCTGAAAGAATCTCTGCTAGTCATTAAGTCAAACTTCCATGAACAGATCAGTGGCCGCCACCTAGTCGACTTCCGCATGATCACCTTGTCGAAAAATTTAGAAAAGAGAAGTCAATTCACGCTGCAACTGGTTACTTGCGCGGACAGATATGTTTTGAAGTGAACATGTGAGACAGCTTGAAATTAGGTACAATCAGTGTAAATGCCTTTTTGTGTGTAAGATCTACAAAAATGGACTGAAAGGCCGCGCCAAAATATTATTTGAGATAAAAGCAAAGTACTGTTACAATCTTCCGGTAGATAACGGTGAATCGTGCATACCTGTAGTACTCCACCGCAGTGAGTACCTACTGGCTGAGTCAGCCTGGTAGAATAAAGTCAAGTTTCGTTGGAATTTCTAGGTGCGAAAAGTTGGCCGCGTGCAACGTGTATTACACAAAGGTTAATCGCATGCAAGTAGGTAAAGCAACAGGAAAACCGAGACTATTAAACAGCCAAAATTTGTTTAACCTTAACAGGTGAACGTCCATTTGGTACATCACAGTAAGTAGAACGCAGCAAGGGTGAATGAAATACCCAATAAAGGAAACAACTCGGGAGTCACTCTTAATCCAGCGAAATGAAACTACCCAGGGGATTTTTCAAAAGTCTAGGTTTTTCCAATAAACTGTAAATCCTATGAGAATTTTCCATTTGTAGTGGCAATTCATATGAATAAAAAAAATGAACAAGTACCTATGGTATCGCTCACATCCAAATAATTTACCAAGAACATGGATACTTCTGTATTTTGACTCGGCTAAAAAAACTGAATGCCATACAGAAAACAATCCACCGGCTGCTGACGGTGTTACCTTTGGGAAGTGTATTACGTAATTTTATCTTCCGCTTGATGGAAATAAGTAATTTGGGTTTGTGAATTCGACAGCAATCGCTGAATCAAAAGTCATCCTAAATTCAGAAGACGCATTTTTAGAGCCGCCTCATGGACCGAATTGAAAACCAAAGAGAAATAACTTTGAAAATGAATGTAAAGAAGTACGACGTACGTCAGATAAACAATTAGAGCAAGACTGGTTGGTGATGCAATGTTTGCGAACCAACTATCATATCAATCTAACATCATCAGCCCAATCGTTCGTCATTACCGTTTCCAGTGGCCAAAAAGTGGAACAAAACGAAGTTTGCCCGCTGAATATAAGCCGGAGGGTCAGTGATAACCGTGAAAAAAGTCACGAGCACTTGGAGAGACTTGGACATTTCGACCGTAATACATAAAATACTACCTGCAAGCAAAACTTAAGGGTCTCAAAAGTGACTGGACTTAGAGGAAGATTACTCCAAGCCTATGTAGTAAAATATTTCTTCATCATTCATATGTTGCTAATATCGTCAGTTGGTGAGCATTGCACGTAAAACGTTTAGGGTTACGCAAAAAATAAATATCCCAATGAGATGGGAGAATAATTCCAGCGTACATTCATTGTGAGAACACCATCTGCAGACCGGGCTCACTCCCGCATCAGCGCAATCATGTCATGTGTGAACAGCCATGGAGGACGAGTGTCCATTTTCTGGTGGGTAAAGTGAAAATGAATCCCTGATTTTTCGCAACATCGCAATATACAGTGTTCTTCCCGCTCGCTGCTTAGGGCTCCAGGTTGGAACTCTAGATTGGTGAATCGTCGTACCAAAGGTCCGTTTGAATACTTTGTCACCGCAAAGCAGGTCTTCGACTGGGAGAAAAACAACAAAATATGCCTATCTGATTTGTGGTCTTGTGTTGCTGGGACGTTTCTCATTACTGGTTATCTGACAGATACGGTCCTTACAATATCTGTGGTCGACACTGAAGTGATGACATAACTATGGCTTATTGGATGAAACTTGTTTTCTAGCTTATGTCCTTTACGTTCTTCCAATGGAATGGTACATAGAGTGAGACTGATAGAGCAGTGGGAGATGAAGCATTTTTGTTCTTGCAGATACCCCAGTGAGCATCACTCCCGAAACGCGCACCACGATTACGGACGGACTGTGAAATCAGTGATCGGAAAACAAAGTGCGATCAGCACAAAAGGTGGGACATTTCACAGAAAAAAGTAATTTTTATTTTCTGTTAAGGAATGCGTAACCTCCTCGATACAAAACTGAGAAGGCAAACATTTATCGTACAAGGGTTATTTCTCAACTAGTTACGTGTGATGGATAGTATTTAAATATTTCGTGAATTTGAATTAAAAGGAACAAGGTAAAATTAAAATGAAAGTAAACTCGCGAGCCCATACATTCATGTCCGCATGATTCGTGGGCTCAGTCAGTGCGCCACCTGCACACACCAACGAATTAATCGTCCGGATTGGTAAGCCAGGGTGATCACACAAAATGGTCATGCTCTCCGTAAGGGGAGAAAACTGATGACCATCAATTCCAACGTTGTGTTGAGTATCGATGGTAAACATAGAACACTGATGCTTGAATAAGCTCCGTTGAGAGTATGTACGTGAGTCGCCATGTTCATGTTCAAGAAATCTAAACAGGTCAGTGGTATCGTTGTTTTATAGTGGTGGCAAAGCAATAACTAGAACCCATAAGGTTGGGATAGGTTTCCGTGCCTACACTGTTCAGTGTGTTCCCAAATGGACAATTTTCCGAAAACGACGACATCAATGATCGAGCCTCGGTGTTCTCAGATCAACAGGACTTTTTTCTGCCAATGTGCACATAAAACAGCTAAGTGCAAGAATGCAGAAGCAAGCGGCAAGAACTGGGTCTCCAGTATGCAAATAAGAAACGTTTGTGTGAAAGTTCGTGCAGGTCAACGACAAATCTCCAGGCACCGAATTCACTATATCACACAAAATCGTTGAGCTTGTCAAAGGTCACAAGTCACCATTTCCGGATGAAGAAAGAACAATTAGCAATAATGTTAACTGACTGAGCCACGAGGGCCTACGAGTCAAGCGTAAGACCAAACTGAGTAAAAAGTTTGTGTTTATGAAGGTCAGATTCCACCAAACTAGTGTTCTTCTGGTCTTTCGGATTTTCATTTGCATGATTTCTACAGCGCATTTAGAACCGACACTTAGGAAGCTTGAAGGTTTGGAATGCATGGGTGTAGCTATGGCAACGGTTAACAAATGCCGTCCTTATCCTCCTTCTTGTACCAAATCCGTAAACAGCTCATGACCTTTGACCTTTTGAATTGGAGTCAATTTGAGGCCGAGACTAGTATTGTCGAAACTTCACCAGATGTTTGTATATATATGAAGAGATAACAATAGTTTTTTTTCCCAAAAGACGCCTGCACAAAGATCATTGAAGTTTCTAATGGCCACTGAAAGCAACCAAAGTGTTTCCATTCCGGAACAAAATTAATTTCATTTCTTTCTTCCGTTCACTTTTCGTATTTATCTTCAGACGTCGAATCAGTGACCCTCTTGGTTAGATTGTGACCTTTCATCATTAGCAAATACTCGCACGGATATATACTTTTGATAACACTGGCGACTATAGACTATAGGTAGCGGTATCAGTAAAAAAATAGACCAAAAACTGGACAATACTAGACTCCATGATATCAACGTTTAGAAAATGCCAACTGAGCTTAACTGAAATCACTGTTTGGATGTGCTATATGTCCACTTTGTGTCCTCGGAATTATCAATGAAGGTATTTTTTGTGAACCTCCTACAACTTCTGGATAGTTCGAATTGCATAAGAAACCACAGTGAACAGTTTCCATTTTTTTAATTTTAGTTATTATTTACCTGAGTCATATCACGCAAGATTAAATGAGGATTTTTTTGGACAATGTAATGGGAAATCAAGGAAATATAGATCAAGAGAGATGACGAATTATGAATAAGCTACGCACTAGTGGGATGCACTGATGAGGCTTACTTAGAGTCGTATGCTTTCTAGTTTATAGTTTACCGGGTGACCTGAGATTTGTGTGTGAAAGATGCCGTCTGAACGACACCATAAGATAAACATTTGGAAGAATGCTGCTGTTTTCAAAAAGCCTTTTACTGAAATTAACCAGTATTTAGTAGGCATGCTACAATGATTAGAGTGGTCTCCTTCCAAGTGAATTTAGTTGGCTTGAGAACAAATTTCATTTGAAATAGATGACAAAAACAAAACACTTTGAATTTTGATGATATCCAAGACATCTCATGTTCTGAGACCATAGTTTGTCGGGCTGTTTACATACTGATTATTACCACTGAGATTTAAAATCTCACGGTCCATGGTGTAAAAAGAATTTCGTGCTCAGGTTGCTCGACATGACGTCAAAAAGACTCAAAAACATACTGAAGGAGGGTGTTAGGCCCATCGACTGCCAATAGTCATGGACACCAATTGGTAAATAACTCTCCTGCATCCTTCCCAGTGGGCTCGGAATGCGTCCTAGTAGGGATATGCAAACGGCAGCTAAAATAGAGAATTTCTGCTCTATAAGTAAAGCTGAAGCCTACCCTTTGTCTAACTTCGTCACACACTACTAAATAGCAAAATAAAAACGTAAGTAGTTTGCTTTTGTATCCTGCTGCAATTGTTCTCGTTGGATTTGAATTTCTCCACGAGGTATGAATATAAATTACCTTAAACGTCGCATCGTGAGGCGTCGTGTTACGGTGCTGTTACTACAAACTAGACGGCATCCTAATTTACGACTTATTCATGTGTACTGCAAACACTCGGCCCATACCAGATGACACTTGAGTTTCAGATAGATGAGGTTATTTTACAGTGAACAGCTACGGGATTACCAACAGTTCGTCTAACTCCGAAACGACTTTTTGTGGTACCTATGTGCCAAGGATTTTAACTATAAAAACTTGCAACCTGCACAACGAGTTAGAACGGAAACTGTTGTGATAAACAGTCTACATGAAACTGGAAATTTCTAATTCGAATGTTTTAGAGAGCTTGTTTGTAGTGTTTCATTATATTCACATACGCAATGAAAACGACGAAAGGGGACTGCACTTGTTTTTCTGCTTTGGGCTTAGAAGGGAACTGAAAATATCCAAGTGTAATAGCTGAAATTCTCGGGGTTGACTATCAGCAGCTGTGCAAATGTAAGAGATGGCATGGCGCTCTTGCTTCATTGGCTGAAAGGTCAAAGTTGGCCTTCTACTTCTGAAACACTCGCTTCCACCTCAAGAAGACTGTGATTCAGTCTTAAGTCGTCAGAAATTTTGAGCACATGTAACGGAGGGATGCACATCAGCGGAAACAAAAACTGCGACACAGGATCATCGAATTACTCTGCCAACTTAAATTCGTGTTGACCGTAAAAAACTCAACGTATAACCGAGAAACAGCTGATAAGTTTCCCAACCAATCCATAAAATTCGGTATCACAAGTTAGAAGACTAACTAATACGAAATTTTAATTTTATAAAATCCGCACCTGGTGTCGTGTAGTAAACCTCTTAGAATACATAGAAATTCCAGTACTGATCCTAATAATTAGTTATGGACATAAAACACTTGATTGTTTGGTGATGCACAGGAAAGTGGCATGGGCATGAGAATCTTGTTAATTATTCGTCTCTGTTGTACCGGACGACAATCAGCTATTTTCTAGACCTAAACTTAGGTACAATGAAATAAGGAGAGCACCAGCTGCTGAACTGGACGGAAAAAAAGAAATGTTAAGCTTCTTGAACTTTTCGTCTAGATGAAACAGACTAGGCAGTGTAGAGACAAGGCATATAGCCACGTTTAGTGCCTCGTGTAGAAACAGAGTGGTGATTGGCACAAAAAAGGAAAACGCTGCAGCTGAGTCATGAAATGCGGAAACGCTGGGCTTCTTTCCTGAGATTTCGGTACCGTAAAGGATGACAAACAAAAGCAGTCCAAAGTGTAGACATGCACACAGACAGTTATACTTAGACAGAATAATAGGTTGGTGAGTAATACTCTTCATGATTTTGCTCCTTGCTTTTATTATCGTGTTTCTTTTTTCTCCGTTGGAATATAAATTAATCATTCATTATACTTTCATCGCCAAGATTTGAATTTTGGTGTTTCTTCCCGTTATGTATGATGAACTCCAAGAGAGAACATGGTACTGCGGGTCCGTAAACACATAGCTGGCAACTTTTCCTGTCTCAAGCTGAATCTGGGTAGGTTTGCGAAACACCGGTTAGGAGCTGTAAACCTATGTCGATAGTAAAATCAGAAATGTTGTCCAGGTATAAGAACTAAAGAGAACAGACGTTGGGTGCCAAAACTGTCAGGAGTGGTGCCAATTTTATGGCCTGACCGATTTCGCGGAAAACAGTTCAGCTTTAGGATCTAAGTTTTGCACCACTTTCAAAACATACTTATTTGCATTTAGACTTCCACGGCGCAGATATCTTCTCACGTCATTTTCAGTTCCTGCTCCATGCCATGGATTGTGTACTGATAATCCCCGTTACTCGCGCTGTACGTATTCATGAACATACGGAAACTTATTAGTTTATAATTTTCTGACATTCGAATTGGAAGGCCACTAGTCCCGGCTTCATACCTCTACAGTTCTTCTTACTACCACCTCAGTAGTTCACTATGGCTGAATACTATCCAGGCAGTTTTAGGGTGAATTAGTTTTCGCTGATAAGCAGAAATGCACAAATTAATGCAAGAAAGCAATAGTAACTTGAATAATAATGAAAGTTTTAAAAGAATGAAAAGCATACGATTGATTTCAGCTTACTGCAGATGGGAGCCATCAATCTTACGACTTCATGAAATTGTTGACCGATTATGAGGGACAGTGGAGTGGCCTAAACCTGACACTGGAAGACCACGATTTAAGTCACGGAAAAATCCCAAGATAAAATTTAACCTAAAATTTTGTTTTCAATCTAACTGTAAATTTTCCATCGAGTGAAACGAAGAAGACCATGTGGGAAACTGAGAGAAATTTCAGAATTTCGTACCTCAGCAGAAAAACAAAGATCAAGTTCAACACCTACAGGTTGTACACTAACCCTCAATTTGAAATAAGCACGTGATACTTAAAAGATTAAAACTCCCCCGCTGTAATACCAACAACGTTTTGCCCATAGGTCGCATCAGAAAATGCAAATGGCCGATTGTGCTTAATTCCGTCACAACGAGATTGCATCTTGACGTGGTGTGACGGCTTGCGTGCCTCCATGATCCAACGAGCTATACAGGATGGCTTATCTCAAGCCGAAGATCCAATCATGCCTGGAAAAAGGCTCCATGGGGTAGAGGCTTGAAACGTATTGTAGTCTCCTGGTCCTTCCAAGTCTGGGGGTTGATTCTTTTTTTTTTTAAAATCCTGAATTAGCAGCTCAGTCCCGGTACATAAAGAACGTGGAAGAAATAAATTGATTTCCAAGTAGACTTTTGGCTTCCCAATCAAGCTAATTTCCACCGCTGCCCGCCTTGCGGTCAAGGCTTTTGTCAGAAACCGAAAGGCTTTGGGGTTGAGAAACCCTAAAATCGGTTTTTTTTTTTATTTTTTTTTTTTTTTTTTTTTTTTTTTTTTTTCTCTTTTTTTTTTTTTTTTTTTTTTTTTTTTTTTTTTTTTTTTTTTTTTTCTTTTTTTCTCTCTTTTTTTTTTTTTTTTTCTGCTTACGCCCCGGCTTTTTTGAAACTCCACTAGCAGTAACCCGTCCATTATTTCCCCATGAGTTACACCCTACAAAGAATTTTCCATACTGCAGAAAGCTCTGTTTCGTCGGCAGACTAACCAGGGACCGCGCTGCTCATTGCATCCAAATAAGCCGGGGAAGGAAAAACAGTTCATAAACAGAAAAATAGTAGTGATAAGCATCGCTAACTTTGCTTTTTCAGAATTCCCTTCTCTTTAAACCCTAATTAATTCAAAAACCTGTCTAACGACCCAATATAATCTCTGCCTATTAATGGACCGGTGTATAATGTCCCCGAAATGACAACCAACACACGTCCTATATATTCTGCAATCTTCTGCAACGGTCCACACGTCAAAAAATAGGTTAACTAAAAACGACAAGAGCAGTTTTTCAGCAATTGTTTAGAGCCTTCTCTTCTCAACATTTCTTTTCCCTCCCTTTTTCCCCTCCTCAAAAGCCACCTCGTCAAGCCCGCTGCAATTCTGCGCTGCCATCCTCAATTGGTGGTGCGATAACTTTAAAATGCAGGGCTTGGCCAAAAACTGAGGCGATTTTTCCAAAAAAAGAGGGGTCACCGAGCGTTGTATCAAAACAAACATTTTAGAAAGGCGGTCGATAACCCGAGACTCCTACTCTATGCCTATAGGTGAAACAATACAGAGAGTTACCATTTTCCCTTTGTAAGCATGACAAGTCACCCTGAAAAAATAGGTTTTTTTCCCAAAAAAGCAAGAGCATATATTTTTCAAAACAAACCCCCAGAAATGGCCGCCTCCAAATTTTTTTTAATTTTAACCGGAAGTCCCAGAAAGGGACGAACTATGGCTCGTTAATTTATACAAAAACCGAATCTGGCTTAGGCGGAAAACTAAAACCTAATCCTCCCTACGCGGCCGATTGTCTACCACTTCCCCGGTGCGCGAAACAAGTGGTTTTCCCCTAAACTGCCAGGATTTAATTTGACGGACTATCAACCATGCTACAACTCCCCAGAAATAATGAGCACCATACCAACATGCCTATGATATCTGCCGTTTTGGATATAGAACTGCCCCCTTCAAATTCAGTTGCTCGTTGGCAGGTTCTTCTCCTGGCGAACTTCTCTCAACGAAGATTGTGTCTGCAAAAAATTGATTTTTAATTTTTTTTTTTCCAATATCCTGGAAGCAAAACTGCAGAGACGAGCCCTATGTTTGCGGCCAACTTCCAATAGCTGTTCATGAAGTTGCGGCGAATTTTTCATCATTGTACCCATCATTTTTTCACATGCCCACATTAAATTTAAAAATTTTGCATTTCCCGATTGATTATGCAAGGAAAGACAAAAACCTAATTGAGAAAAGCTGTGCATTGATACTTTGCCTCACTGAGAAAACAATTGTTGTGATCAGCAGTAAACCAAATAGTATTCTTCTCTCTATTGATAAACAACGCACAAGATAAATTCCGCAACGTTCGTTGTCGCCAAGAGGTGCCAGGTAGGTGGATCTCAGCCTGCTTGCTTCACATTCTTCCCTCCCCCTTCCTTCTTCCCTCTTTCCTCCCCCGCCCTCCCTCCCCTCCGCTCCCCTCCCCCCTCTCTCGTTTGCTTCTTCGATCTCCCCCTCCCACCTTCCCTTTCCCCCTCCCTCCCTCCTTCTTCCCGCCTCTCCTCCCCTCCCTCCCCTCCTCCCCCCCCACCTTCCCCCCCCCCTCTCCCCCCCCCCCCCCCCCCCCCCCCCCCTCCTTCCCCCTCCCCCTCCTCCCCCCCCCCCTCTGTTCTTCCCTCCCTCGCCCACCTCCCCCTCCCATCCCCCCCCCCCTTCCCCCCCCCCTCCCCCCCCCCCACCTCCCTCCCCCCCCCCCTCCCCCCCCTCCCCTCCCCCTCCTTCCCCCCACCCCCCCCCCCCTTCTTCCGCCCTCACCTCCCCTCCTCTCCCTCCCTCCTCCACCGCCTTTCCCCTTCCCACCTCCTTCTCTCTCCTAAAGCCCCGCTCAAGCCTCGTCAGCGCCTCTGCATTTGGCGTCCCCTCAAATGTGCGCAACTTTAATGCAGGCGTTTGGCTTGTGACGGAGACCTCACTTTCTTCCGATTCAATGTCTGCTGTGTAAGTGAAGACACGGAATTCAGGGATCCGAGTACAAGTAAATTTCTTCAAAATAACTGAACCTGCGCCTAAATGTCTTCCGGTCAAGATATTTTTTTCCCTTCCACGGCAAACACATTCCAGAAGAAAACGAATGTCAGATCAAGCCGTGAGTCAACGCGGTGTAAGGAAATAGTCCGTGAGTGAGAAAGGCTGAAATGCAGCCCTTCTCTAGACTGGGGATCCCAGTCACAGTCGCTTGTTTTTCCGCCGTGAGACCTGCAGGGAGTAGGTCGCATCCGGAAGGATAGTATAAGTGTTAAGGAGGGCCGCAAGTTATTTAAATTTTGTCATTTAAGCGTCATACGCTCCAAACAGACTCGCCAGCGAGGCGTGACATGGAGAAAGACGAAGTTTTCAAAAAATAAAGCTAAAACGCGGATGATACCTCGTCAACCCCTTGTTCGAGAAAAGCAAAAAACGCTCTCTGGAAAAGACATTGTCAAGTTGTAGCAACAGGGTGATTTTAAAATGAAACAAAAATGCACAGAGCCTGGAAAACGGGAAGTGCATGCGTTTCGGAAGTCCCCTGTTTAGGGTGGTTGAACTGCGTCCTGCTTGGCCTCCTCAGCAAATCAAGATAATTGGAGAAGATTTTTTTTCTTTCTTTTTCCTCTCCCCAAAATTTCCGGTAACAGACAAACCCGCTTTGCTTTCTATCCTAGTTAACGAATTTTCTTCCCTTTTTCCCGACCACAGATCGCGTCGCCAACTGCGAACATGGGCGCTCTTCAGCTCGGACCAAAGGTACTTACTCGGACTTTGACGTCAGATTGACCCATAAAAATAAAATCAACTGTCGGTGGCAAAGTTTTAGCTTAGACAACCGTTGGCAGCGGTTCTGGGGCCTGTATCTGGTCCAGCAACTGCTAGATTCATAAACTGGACTCACGTAACGGTGGGACGGGTTTCGAATCGGAACCATGCGTTTAGTTTTAAAAAAAAAAACAAATTAAAAAAAAAACAAAATAAAAATAAAAAAATAACTTTAAAAAAAAAAAACAATAATCTGCGATTTTTTTTGCTGCCGGGCTGAAAATAGCCACGACGCAGGCCACAAAATGCCGATTGGCTGCCCGAACGGTTTGTTTTCTGATTCGGCTGTTTCGCAGCAGCTATGAACAGACCTATCCCCGAGGACTGTAAGAACTTCGAACGAGCAAACAATGGCAGGCAAGCGGCTGGATCGAAAATTTTACAGGCAGGCCGTGGACTTTTTGGATTGGGCAGCATATAATTTTCTTTGCCTATCCGCCCAAGATCTTTTTCCGTAGACGTTTATTTTAATTTTATCTTTTATTAATTTATTTTTATTTTTTTTCTTATTATTCTATTCGAAGACACTGGAAATTCTCCTTA